>CAUJNA010003389.1:142500-342500 GCA_963377175.1 Effrenium voratum
ACAGACAGACAGGCAGGCAGGCAGGACAGACAGACAGACAGAGACACAGGCAGGCAGGCAGGCAGCCAGGTAGGCAGGCAGGCAGGCAGGCAGGCAGATAGACAAACAGACAGATAGATAGATAGACAGGTAGAAAGAAGAAAGACATAAAAATAGATAGACAGATAGATTTGGGTAGGTAGATGGATTGATTGCTTGATAGATGGATAGATGGATAGATGGATAGTGGATAGATGGATAGATTGATGGATGGATGGATGGATGGATGGATGGATGGATGGATGGACGGATGCATGGATGGATGGGTGGGTGGATGCATGGATGCATGGATGCATGGATGTATCGAAAGACAGATTGCTTGCTTGCTTGCTCGCTCGCTCGCTCGCTCGATCGGTCGGTCGGTCGGTTGATTGATTATTCAGTGCTGAGCAGGTGCACTTGAGCAAGTGCATGCAGTGCTGAGAGGGTGCACTTGAGCATGTGCTCTTATCATGTGTAAAGCAGCTTTGTGTGACTTTTGTCCCCGGAAGTCGAGTGAACATACGAAGACTCCGCCTTATAAATCGATGCTGTCGACCTGCAGAATTCATTGGCCATGGTAAAACCTGCATGAACCACATGTATGTATCCAAACAGGGCACCTGTTTGCGCGACCGCTTGGATATAATCTACATATATAGTATGCATGGGATTTTATCTGGGGACCTTGGGTTGACATCTTTAGTATGGTGATTCATGCACAACAGCTATTTTGTAGTGTTGCCTACTAAAATTAAAGATCATAGCCGCACGGGTACAAGGGCGTGTGTCTTCAAAAGAGGGACCCCACAGAGGCCTGTTGTTTAAACGGTCCTTGCTGCGGTAGGGTTTTTTTGAAGATTCGGTAATGGCGCTGGTTTCCTGTGGCTTGCCAAAAAAAGAGACACGCCCGCTTAGTTCAGACAGAGCGTGGTGGGAAGGCAGCAAGTAGAAAGGTTGGCCAAGCAATATGCAAAACTCAGTCATTAGAATGAGGGTGTGGGGTCTTCCAGACCAAGTTCGTCTCAGGCGACCTTTAGTTGGTGCTTTGGATTGATGGTTAGGCATTTCACACCAAGAAGCTGATATTTCCCCAGGTGAAGGGCAGCCCAACTTGCTTGTCAATCTTCATTCCCTTTGTTTTTTGGTTGCATGCTTTTTGAGGGGGGACATGAAGCAAACCAACAAGATTTCAAGGGTCCAACGCATGAGATGGTCACTCAAAACCACAGATTCCTGGTGGTTTCCTAAGTTGGCTTCCATGAGAAATGCTCCCAATTTCAGACCTTCCTCTTTGGGTCCGGAACGCTGACAATGGTTGGATGGAGAAAACTCAAACACACCAGTTGGGACGGATGAAACCTTAGATCAACCACCAAACTTGTGCAGGACTTTGTCCATACGTACTTAGCCCCGTCCAAGAGTTGATCATGGCACACAGGTTGCCATCCCAAAAAAAAAAGCGCCGGCTCGAGCGCCCTCATTGAGAAAAAATAAGACAGCTCTTTGTAGTACCTTTTGAGGCTGGCTTTGGGCTGTAAGGGTCAAAGTACCTCCTTGGAAGGTACCAAAGGGACGCTAAGGAAAGGTGATGCGCACAGGGTGGGGAGGGGATATGAGGTGTCTCTGAAACTAGGGCGGGCCCTACAAAATGCTTTCCGTTCTTTTGGCTTCCCTTTCCAAAAGGGACACTTCTTGAAACATGGGTTTCACACTTTTACCCTTTCTTAAAGGGTGGGGGGCTCCCGCCAGTCCCCTCCCTTTTGGCTTTTGGAAGGTGCGTGACCCTGTGGCTTGGCTTGGCTTGGATATTAAGAGACGCCGACCGCCGAGGCCCGCGCGGGGTCCACTGCAGCAAGATCTCCTGGCCTGGCGACACCGTGGAGTCACAATCAAAACGCGGTACCTCGAGTCTCCATGACCCTTGAAAAATGGTTGGTCATTACCCAAAATTAAGGGGGCATGGACCCATCTTTTAAGGGTCATGGAGACTCTAGGTACTAGAATGGTCGATCCCCAGAACCACGCTTCAGGAATTATCCGCAGCTGTTTCTGGTTGGGATTGTTCCTTACCAACCTTCATCTACCCGGGTTTTGATTGTGGCTCACTTGCCGTTGACCCCTCTTCAAAGAGACTGATCTGCAGGACATTCCCTTGCGTACCTTTTTCCCCGGCATTTCACGATAGGAGCTGAGGCGGTCTAGGTATCTAGCTATTGGATGTGCGCTGTGTTGTTTGCGGCCTTCGTGCGGCTTCTTGCAATCTTGTGCATTTGCGGGCGGTTTTATCACAGCCGAGGCATTTGTGGCAATTTGCAGGCGCTTTGTTGTACGCTACGGCAAACACAGAACTGCAAGAAAATGGTTGTTGTCGGAATGTCCAGGGACAACTTTTTGTGGGTCCAATTCGGAAACTCACTTCCCCAAACAAGCGAAAGTCGAAAGATCTGCTACCAAATAGCCATAATGTGTCAGAACAAATGTCCGACAATACCACCGAAAACCGAGGGACCACCCAAAACCGATATCCATCCTGCAAGAACCATTGAGGCCCATTCTGGCAATATTGTCTGCGGTTCACACCCACAAGAAACGTTCCAAACGCATCTTCGCTTCTTTGCTTTTGATGCTCTGACATCTGCTATCAATGCGTGGGCCTGCCATGTGCATTCTGCCTACCATGCTCAAACAGCAGGCGTTTTCTTGCGGTCTGTACATCTGGCTGCCAAACAGGGGGTCTGGAGAAAACAACACATAATGATCGCTTTCAGACAATTTGACAGTCATGGCCTTAAACAAAAACAAAAATAATGCCACCCACCACCCCGCCCCACCCCACGCCACCCCACCCCGCCCCGCCCCACCCCAGCCCACCCCACGCCACGCCACCCCATCTAGTCTGAAACGGAACTCAGCCGAGTGCGACTCTCGGAGCCAGCCGCCTGTCGTCAGCATCTCCGGGGACTTGCTCCATGCGGCCTGATCCATCGCTCGCCCGGAACTTGGTTCCCTCGAAACTTTGGTACCTCTGCGGCTGGGTACCCTGGGTACCTCACTTCCCTTTACCAGAGCATTGCTCAGACATTTGGTAGCCAAACTTATGATGTTTACCACACAAATGGTCCAAACCCAGGAGGTGAGCCCTGAGGTCTGTGAAACAATAAACGCCTACCATGGGAAAGATACCCTGACTTGCACAAGGGATGGTAGGCCGGTTGGCCGCCTATTGTAGTAGGTAACGCACTATGACCCTAGTAGGTTTTGGGTGGTTTCCAGGCAATCAACTATTCTTGGATGTGCAATTCGGCATGCGATGAAGCTGCTGTCTTCGGGGAGGATGCTCTGAGTGTGTCTCGGCAGTTTCAAAGGGCAAGCGCGGAGGGAGCAAACATCGCTGATTCGCGGGCTCAACAATTTGACGATGAAGGTGCTCCTGATTTTTCTGGTGTGTGTTTTTTTGAAGTTTGCTCAGTTTTTACCCAAGTGACTGGTTGATCTTCGATTTGTTGGTCGCCTTCACTGTCTGTGTCACAAACACAAATGTGTACTGAGGGATCGGGGTTGGATCCAGACCGTGTTCCATGTTGAATTATGTTGTCCAATTTCTCAAGAGAAGTACGGGTCCGGGAGGTGTACTGATATACAAGTAAGTAGGAAGGAAAGACAACCGAGTTCCAGAAGCACATAAACTGCGCAAAGAGTTCTGAAGTGTCATGCTGCAAGTGATTGTCAGATGGGATGAGGCGGGCCAATTCAGAGGGGCCGAGCTGGCTTTTGTTTGCCTACCTCAAGGTGGGCCGGCAGGTCTGCAAGTTGACACCGAATTTACACGCGCGAGCCTATGCAATCAAAGCACCTAGTTATACTACTGAGGGCGCGCGCCGCATGCTGCAAAGCTATCTCCTCCCCCCCTCCAAGTGATGGATGGTGTAGCACTGCAGTGCATTCCTTCAGTCACAACAGTACCCTCAAGCCACGGGAATGGGCAGGTCATAGATATGCATCCATTTTCCCAAAAAATCGACAAGGGTTAAATCTCCAATCCAACACCCGCCAAGGCATGGTCAGTTTGTGCGAAAGTATATTGCCCAATTCCAACATGTTGGGCTAGCCCACATCTGCCGACAAGTGCCATCTGTCACCCTGAAAAGCTCCTTTCAAAACTCAACCTGATCCCTGTACAAGAACTGACGTTGGTTGCACACGACACCGCGTAAGACCCCAGGATATGTTGAGGGATAGGGGAACCGTTCGAACCCCCAAAATGGATCCGGTTCTCCTGTTGGTTTCCCTTTAAAGCCAACCAACACCTGAATACCCTCAAAAACAAACCTCACGAGTGGATTGCCCAAATTCAAAGTAACCACACTTTTTCTTTACCACCATGGCAACCAAACCCATAACAAAACACAAGTCCGAGCTTCCCGGAACTCGGGACCTAAGAAACCCACCGCTTTGACCGCTCGCGCGGAAGCGGACCGCCCGCGGACCGCCCGCCAGCGCGAAGTGCGCGGCCGCGGTGCCGATGGCGCAGCGGGGCGGAGGCCTCGGGTAAACCCCCAGGCGCTTCGAGGGGATCGATGGGGAAAAAGGGGCGACCGTGTCTGTTTCTGTACCCAAATCCCCCAAAAACAACCGCCCATAGAATTGGGTCAAGGGGGCAACCGTGCTTTCTTTTGGTACCCGGATCCCCAAGAACAACCGCCCATAAATGGGGAAAAAAGGGGCGACCCATAAAAAGGGATCCCCATGGCATGGATCCCCCAAAAAACGCCTTGGTGTCATGAGCGGATTGGTTTCTCAAGAGGGGTAGGGTCATCCAAAGGAAGCCACGGCTGTCATTTGGAGATCCCAAGACTTGTTGCAGTCCATTTTGGGCTCGAGCTACGTATACCCACTATATATATATATATATAGGTGCTTCAAAGAGCAAATCGTATACATACCAGTCACAACAATGCCTCTTTCAAACCAAAAGTTCAATGGGGTTCTTCCTCGCAAAATGGGACTCTATCTGAAGTTTCCAGGCCGAAATCCCAACCTGGCCCGGCCCTTTGCCATGGGAAATTGGCCCATCCAAACCGACGCTCCCAGGAACCACAGGCCACCCTAGGGTTCCGAGATGTCTTCTTCTTTGCGGGCGGGGGGGGTAAGGGGACCCCAACGTCTCTCCACAGGCAATTCCCCATTTGGGTGTGGGTCAAGACTAGGTACCCTACATGCCCTGATCCCTGGCAAGTGGAAACATGGACTCAATCCTGCGGCTGGCTGATTTGGACCCGTTTCTGAAAACACCCTATGGGAACGTCGGTATTTGCCCAGCTTCAGGATGTCGAGTCTACCCCCAACCGCCTGGCGCTTCCTCCGAGGCGCTCGCGCAGCAAGTCCTCGGCCTCTTTGGGGATTGCCGAACCTTCCAGCAGCGCCTCCGCCAAACGACTCCGGAAGCGCCTCACAGCCGGACACCACGGGGGTGGGGGGGGCGGGGAACCGGAGACTCATTCAAGACTCACTCGCTTCCATGGATTAAAGCCAACAAAAGTAACCAAACTTTGTGTATTTACATTTGTTTGGGGGGGAACTGGTGCCCCGATTCTCATCCAATTTGATTGTTTCCTATGGAATAAACTGTTGGGGGTCCCCCTCTCCTCCACGACCCAAAGGCTCTCGACTGTTGCCCAGGGGTGTCCCTCTACAGGTCGGACCCTCCCATGAGCGTCTGGGGTTGATGAATTTAATCCGGGGTGGGTGTGAGTCCTGAAGTGCAACTGCCAATTGACTGGCAGGAGACCCAAAAAGCTCAAAGGAAACGGGTACGGCGGCTACGGAATGAAATCGCCAACTTACATCAATATGGAACCCGACACAAACCGTCGTTTTGAGCGGAATCCAAAGTGGGACCCCCAAAAAATGGGGGCTCCACGTTGATTTGCAGGGCTACAAGGCAAAACACAGCTTTTTTTGTCAGACATTTGTGGATGCATCCTGAATCCTGAAGGGTTCTTTCAGCAAGACAACTCTCAAAACAGCGCTTTGTTTCAGCCCACTGACTTCCGTCTATTTATTGTTGCCGGCATCATCTACCCTATCCCTGAGAAAACCCGGCACGTTCACACCAACCGTGCGAGGAACATCTGGAAAGGTTCGGGCAGACCCCCTGCCATGCATTCACTTCCTCATAGCTTGATCTTTCCCATGGAACCTGACTAGAGGCCACTTAACGCTGGTGATCATTGTTTGCCAGGTGAGAGAAAAAAAAGAAGAAAAACACCAGAACGGCAAAAGGCAGGAAAACTTGGTTGACGTTGGAAGGGGAGCAAAAACTTAAATTTTGGCAGTTAAGCGGGGATTTCCCACTAAACCACAACAATAAAGAATGAAAAATGTTTCCCAACAACAACCACGAAAAGGGGCAAGCGCAAGCCATCGCATTTCGGGCCAGTCCTTGCGCTGGAGCTGTCCAAGTCATCGCAGGCATTGTCCAAGGGGAAGCTCACGCGCCGAGACTCCTACGGTTTCACAGCTCAGCTCAGGTCCGAGAGACTAAGAAACTCGTGAGCTCGGCATTTCTTTGCTGGTGCGATAGGTGCGAAATGATCGTCTTCCCGGGTGGGGGAATGAACCCTTAAAGGAAACCATAGGGGGATGGATTTTCTGGGGCCCATTCACTCATTCCCTGCTGAGACCCAGCAAGTTTTGAAACAAGTCTCGGCAAATTGCAGAAAAGGGCACCGGACTAATTTCCGGTTTAGGGGCGTATCCTGGAAAACATACGACCAGGGGTCTGGTGAAGTCTTGGAATCACAAAATTGAATAAACCACAACGAGGAATCCCCAGTAAAGGACCGTGGGTAAGCTCGTTCCCGAGTGAGCTTATCATTTGCCAACAAAATCGGGGCCTAGGTCGTTTGGTCGCCCCAACCTTGACGTTTTGGGGTCAAATAAGCTTGAGGAACCCATTGGAACTCGCAAGAAACTTGGGACTTGCAAGTGAAGCAAAGTCCATGTCTCCTTCATAACCCTTGCTATGGGCTTGCAAAAAGCTTTGCTTGTTGCAGCCTACTAAGGATGAAGAGAACCCAAAACAGCGAAAAGGCAAAACACGTTGCCAAGAACAGTGAAGTCCAGCGATGCACTTGCTTTCTCCTGAAACTTGCCGGCTCAAGTGGGTCTCCTCAAGTTTGCCGGGAAACCAATGGGTGTCTGAGACGGGCTCCCCTTCTCCTCAACCAGAGGCTTCAACCACCTCACCAAAACGAACATCCCAGCCATATTGACATGCACAGGCTTCCTTTTCAAACGGATGTGTCTTTTTTAGGGGAGCCCCAAAATAGTGGTTTGCCTTTGGTTTCCCTTCAAACACCACATACAAAGGGGGTGCCCTCAAAAAAAGACGCACCCAAATAGAAAGCAAACTTCCAAAAGGCATCTGTGAATGTTGGTTACAAGGTTGAAGCGCGGACACTACTGCTGGCAAAAACACCTGAAATTGAGCACAATATGGGCAACTTTGAGGTATAGCTCGCTAAAGTGGCTGTGTAGCGCTTCTTTAAGCCCCGTTTTCATTGGGTCAGTGGTTCTGGGGGGGGAGGGAAATGGAAACCCTCTTCGATATTTCCTGGCAGGGTGGATGAACAAACTCCCTGATCTCCAGGACCTGCACCACTTGGAAACCATGGGAAACCATTGCTTGTTGGTATTTATAGGGGAATCATCAGAAACCAGGCTTTCGTAGTTGGTGCGAAATGGATCTCATCCATCCACAGAAGGAACGCCACAGGGATCTTGAGGTTAGGTTGGGCCACTCGCTTTGGTGAGCTCGTTGGGTTTTTAGCATTCATGCCCTACCCAACAGTTTCGGCCAAACCTCCGGTGGCCAAGTGAAACAACGGGACACAATGCTCTCGGCTGCTCGATAGGGACACGCATCGCACTAGGGTCATAAATTTGACCATTCCTGTGGGGTTGTCAAAGTCAGGAACTGGTGGGTTCTCTTTTACCTACCCCTGGCGATGACTTCGATATTGGATATTGGTAGAATCATGGAACTAGCCTTTTTCACTTTTTGTGGGTCCAATTCGGAAAATCCGCTTCCCGAAAAAGGAAGTCCAAAGATCCGTTGCCAAATCGTTTGTTTATAAGTAAATGCATTAGAAGGCAAACTGAAACAAACAAACGAGAACCGCTGGAGGTCAGAGACTCAGGAAGCCCACGGCGCCTCAGCCAGCATGCCCAGGATGCGGAAGGCTGGCCACGCACTGGTGACCACGTCGGCCAAAGGGACGTGGATGAGGTCGAGCCTTGCACGACTGGCAGGGTTTACTCTTGCCCTGCTTGTGTGTGTGTGTGCTTGTGTGTTTGTCGAGGGCGCACTCTTCAGGTGGGTTTCACGGGAAACCCAAAGGTATTCATCATGGGCGCTCTCTCTAGTTACAACAGAAGTAAGCGGGCTATCTCGGGCAGCCATGGTCATAAACCAACAAAATGGCTTGACCATCCAAGGCATGCTTCAAAATACTGGCCCCATTGTTCTACCGTCGAAGACACCCCCAAGTGATGGGTTGAAAAGACATGCCAATAGTTTCTGACATATGATTAATAACCTGTAAGGCAAACCACAAAGGGCGGCGTTGTCTTTTCTGAGCGTCTGCCTGTTCTGGCTATCCGGCTATTCATTTGAAAGGTTCTCCCATTTGCAGACCGGCCTAAATCTCCATGCAACGCCCGAGTCTGTCAGCAAGCCGAGCTCGTTTTGCCCTGGGAGCTCGGAGGCTGATCAACGCTACACACGTGGCGACCAGTTCAGAAGGGAAGCGCAAAAAAATCAAAGGCGATACAGGTGTTGACATGGATGAATCTTTGCATGCACGATGCACGCATGCTTCACCCAAGTAAAACAATTGTGGCTAACGTTCAGTTGGATGCCAGTTCAGCCCAAACAAACATGCGCTGCCTGAGCAACTTAGGCGTGTCGCTGCGGAACGAAGTTGTGAGGCACGAGCAGTTCAATCAAAGCTCTCTCGAAAGCTCTCTCGAGGCAGCAAGACCTCATGGAAGTTGCGTAAGATCTTGTTTGGAAACGAGAAATCAGGGCAATGTTTGCGCAGGGGAGTCCCTGAGTGAGACATCCATCATCGGGTTTCAGTCTCTTGGAGAAACATGTCCACAACTCCGCAAGGCATGGGTAACAACTACGCTTCATTTGAACATGTGCCTAGTTTGAGGAATGGTTGTGCTTCCAAGAAATACCCAAATCGCATTCCGACTGATTTGCTCCGAAACGCCGTGCAAAGAGGTGGCTCTCCAATTCGAACCGACACTTTTTTACCTGAGGCGCAATCACAACCTGGATTGAAAAAACACATAGGCAAATCCACAAACAAAGCTAAAAGGGCGGCCAGCCGGCTAGCTGCCCGCATATTTGACCCATTTATGGCCACGACTATCCCTTGCTGAACTTGACTATGATTCTTGCTCACCAGCGCCATCAATGCCAAACAGGAAAGGACGCATTGCTGCCTCCGCGCTTTCGCCAAAAATAAGTCCCATATTTTTGAGACCTGCAGTGGATGGACGAAATCCTGCACCACCTAAGAAACCCTAGAATGATGGCTCCCGTGTAAATACCAGCAAACAATGGTTTCCCATGGTTTCAAAGTGGTGCAGGAATTTGTCCATCCACAGCATGCAGCACGCAGCCCCCCCCCCCCCTCCCCCGGGCGGCCGTCGCGTTCCAACTTCCAAGGCGCCCCATGCGCGCGTCCCGCATCTGGATGCAGCGGTCCGCGTCATTGGAGATGAGCACCGTAAAGAGGCGCAGCGTGAGGACCCCTGTAGTTCACGAGACGCGCGACAAAACAGCGAACCAGCCGCAAACCTTAAGGGAAAATCCGGGGATGTATGTTGCTCCCAACCGAACCAGCCACAAACTAAGGGAAAATCCAGGGATTTACATTGCTCCCAACTGGCAACGTGGAATGTCAGTCTCGAAATGCAAGAAACCTGTGTAGGTTGGCCTTCGGGGCAGCCAAGTAGGAAACCAACGCCACCTGGAGAGTGCGGTAAATTTCATTTTTCACTAAATAGCGCTCACAGTCGGGTCTGTCTCAAGGAATAGGAAATTACTCCCGCGTAATAGTAAACAAAATCCCAGAGCACAAAATTCGTCAAACATTCAACTAGAGTTGACCAATACCAACTCAATTCTAAACTACCGGAATGTCCCGCCAGGTCCAACCCAGCATGATTCGGTGGATCCCTGAAGCCAGTTCTAAAGCAGGTCCAGACCAAGACCAAAAGGTAAACAAGTGCATGGTTAAACTTATTTAAATCCTTCACTTAAACATGCATGTTGGAAGGCTTTTGCTTTTTGTGGACCTCCCTGTATTTCAAAGGCGCCCAGGGGCCCCCAAATAGTACCAGTTTGTTCTTTTTGCCGGGGGTGTGGAGGGTGCGCGGGGGAAAGGCAAACCTCCAGGTCTTGAGCAGATGGTCCTACAGAGTCCTATGTTCCTAAGGTTCTAGCTAGACGTTGTGGTTATAGTGCTGGATCAGCGAGTAAATTCCCGCCAGAGGTCCATGTTGCGCCTAGAACTAGAGCAAAATGGACATCTTTGGCCTGATTTGGAGATAATTAAAAAAACACATTTCATTGCGAGTTGCACATCTCTACAAAACGGAGCGTTTCCATTGGTAATGTCAACCGGTGCCAGGGAAACACGAACAGCACATATTTTTTCGCCACCGCTTGGGGCGTTTTTGTTCAGCTTCGCGGCCTATGGGGCAGCCGCTGAACCAGAGGTTGGTGTGCGCAGTGCTGGAGAACCAGGAGAGGAGCCACTTGAAGTGCCTGTCACACACGGGCAGACAAGCCCAGAGGTTGCTGGGGAAAAACAACCTGATGTTCGACCCCGCATTAATAGGCAGTTCCCCACTGCCTGCGGCCAGGGGTTGTGAAAGAAAAGAGTGCCCTAAACCCCAAACCCCTGAACCCCGGATTTAAAAATGAAGAAAACTCCCACAAATTGGCAGGTGTTCCCCCACGAAGTGGCGGAGTTAATATTGCCTGTCCTATGAATCGGCAGATGTTCCCTCCAAGTAATCCGGATCCCCACTCAACTGGGAGTTGGGCTTTAGTGCAATCCCTGACAAACACGGCCAGAGGATGCTGGAAAATGCTGGAAATGTCCCCTAATGTTGACCCTGGAAGCATATACCTGTCCCATGAAAATCGGCAGTTCCCCACGTGGCATCAAACTCAACAGGGAATTGGACTTTCGTGCCATCCACTGGCGGGATTGCAATTCGCAAAATTGAATGAGCTTGAGGGACCCCGGAAGAGCGACTGTCTGGGCGTGGATCTCAAAGGTGACCTTGCGCTTAGGTTTCTCAAGCCTAATATCCCAGCCACCAAGCCAAATGGTCATGGTTTCATCAGAAAATCCTGGTTCCTCTCCGCCTCCTCACCGACAGCTGCCGGAAAAAGTCCGCAGAGTTGTCCAGCAAGGCGTCCAGCTCCTGAAACACATCGGCGATTCTTCCCTCATCTGGCCAAATCCCCAAGAAACCAACGGAAGCGGGAAGTCTGCAGGAAGATAGCCAAAAAAACACCTGGTGTGTTTTGTGGGGATTTTGCGAAGCTCGAAGTCCAGAAAACTGGGGATGAAGACCTTGCGGCATTTGTATAGGGATTGCAGTGATAAGCAAACCTTGCAACCAGACAGGCAGGACTACTGCCATTTTCTGAAGCCCCCTGGAGAAAATACAAATATTTCCTGTAGTGATAGATTCCCTTTAAAACCAACAGGGGAAAATAAAAACTATATTCATTTGAGCAAATGGAAGACCAAATGGCAATTCACGTTCTTTTTGTCAGATCGGAACCTGCGGATTCACTAAAAGAGTGCTGGCAGAGAGCAACAGGATTGAATCAATGCCATCTGCGATTTTTCGACTACCCGGCCTTCAACATGGAGCCATTTATTCTTGGTTGCTGTAACGACCCCTCAAAACCTTGAACACTTCTTTGTGGGTCCAACTCGGAAAATAAACCACCTGTTTCACCCACAAACATGTTAAAGTCCAAAGATCCGTTACTTAATAGCAACAAAACTGCGGCTCTCTTTGAACATCCAAGTAGGAGCCCAAGACCTCACTATTTGATGCCTTTGGGGGTTGAAGGCCGTCATATTTAGGGTCCATGAGGGATGGGCTAGCTTGGCCGTCTGACAGGGGCCAACTTGGCGAATCGAACATCCAAGGGCCCATGAGCGTCTGAAATGTCGGTCCTGGCGGATCGAGCGCCAACCTTGGTTTCGGATCCCATGGATACGATTTCACGAGAGATGTGGAGAACCAGGGCCAACCCTTGGGCCAAATAGGTTTATCTTCCGTAAGGGTACCTAGACAAAAACAAAGGGACCTCACCCCATGATTTAGGGGCGATCACCGCTTTTGTATGGGTAGTCTGCTTTTTTGAGTAGGGGACCCAGGACCCTTTGGATGATTTGGTTCCATCTACAGGATCAGCCAATCGGGGGAGCCTTCGGCTGTTGGTCTGAGGGTGCCCAAAGAAGCGATCGCTTGGCAGCTTTGGTTCCATCCAATCGATCGCTAAAAATCAACACCCATCTACATCGGCCAATTGGGGTACCTTCCGGCTGTTCGTTTGAGGACGTCTAGTCCCTGTGCCCAAAGGGCTAGCTTTCGCTTGGCAAATGACTCTGATGGATCGCTCGACTGAAACCTGGTTGACGTTGGAAGGGGAGCAACAAATTAATTTTTAGCAGTTAAGTGGTTGGATTTCAACCACTAAACCACAAAAAGCAAACATGTAAAATGTTTCCCAACGACTATGGAAAGGGCTCCTAGCGCCAAGCAGCCGTAGCGCCACGGCACAGGCCAGTTCCTGTCACCAGAAATCCCCGAACATGGAAGCAGAGATCCCCGAACGGTCCTCCAGTAGAGAGGTTAGAATCAGGCATCAGTGCCCGACTTTTTTGTGTGTCTATTTTAGTCAAGGAACCCTCCCACTATTTTAGTCGGGGAACCCTCCCACCAAAAAAAGGGTAAAAGGGCACTACTAGGGGACCTAGTCCCATCAAAACATCGCTCTTCGGCTCACTGCATGTACAAGGGAATCAGTATTCCAGGGCTTCTGAACTGTTGTGCGAAATGGATTTTGTCCATCCACAGTATGCTTCCCCCCTAAGCATCCCCGAATTCCCACGAACCCCATGATCATTCGCCGGTGGGCGAGCCAAAGCCAACCAAAAAACGCCGCCGAAAAACAGACCTTGCATCCATTTGCTGAAGCCCCCCCCCGAAAAAATAAGAACATAGTTCCAGTGATAGATTCCCTTTAAAATCAGGGGCAAACAGAAAAACCACTTCTCAAACAAATGTAGCAATTCTTAAACTCAAATACCCAGTGGCCGTGGAAAAAAAGGGCATCCTTGTTGGGTTGGTTGAGTTTAAAGGAACCGGAACCCTTCCCTGAACAAAGTTAGAAAAAAAAAGAAACAGAATTGGCGGAATCCACTGGGCAATAAACCACTGGACGCCGGTCAGCGGCTCAAAAGGCGAACCGGATTCGCCTGCCGGAGGCCGGGCCCTCCCGAATGTTGGAGGACTCATTGCACAACATGGCGAGGCAAAACCCATCGAGGCACCGGGATCTGCACTGTCACCCGTTCGTTGAAAAGTCGGCTCCCAGTTGGATGGAGCTGGTGTTTTGTTTCCATGTCTGTTTAAATACATATATATATATATATTCTTATTTATTTATTCATATTTTTTTTTTATTTATTTTTTCGTAAGTCGTGTCGGCGGAGAGGCTGTTGTTGTGTTTTTTGGCTGGGACAAACTGGTGTGCTGATGTTTTTGGGGCTGGGACAAGCTGGTGGGAGAAGGCTGAGGTTGGTGGCTGTGAGGATACGTGCTTGACAAAAATGAGTTGGCCGACTTGCTAGCGTGAAGCTCAGGTCAAACCGTTTCAGGTTGGTTTGCTAGTATGGGATGTTGCCATATGCGGCCTGTTGTTGAAATATGCTGCCTGCTGCCCATGTCTGCACTGCCATGACCGTGCAACCACCTGGCACCAAGCACTTTGACGGACTGCTTGCGCTTTGCTGAATTTGTCATGTATTGAGCCACGGGCAACAGTCTTTCAACAAACCCCAGCGTGCCTGGCAGCCTTCCTATGTGTCAAAACTGTTTGACATGTAAGAAATAACAAATGTGCTGACAAGCATTTGATAAATTTAGCTTTGATCTTTGGCTTACATTTACATCAGGCTTGATGTGGGGGCTGATCAAAAGGCCATGTAAATGGTATGTTATGACCATTAATCATTACATTGCATCTGCGCGGGGATGCAATGTATGACATATTGTGACATGATATGACAACAAACAACTCCAGAAGAAACCAAGACACAAACACAATGTCATGAAGGGCCATTCACTACTAGCCCTCTCGATTTAGAGCTTGCCAGAGTCGCCGTCGCCGTCATCCTGAATAGCAGCATCAGCATCAGCATCAGCAGCATCAGAATCAGCATCAGCATCAGCCGCACCACCATCACCATCACCATCACCATCACCATCACCATCATCATTATCATTGTCATCAGCAGCAGCAATAGATGCAAAACTGACCATATGGCTGTGGGTCAAAACCAATGGTACCATTTTAGGGTAGGTGCACCCCCCATTTTAGTCTATTTTAGTTGGGGTTGGGATGTTCACTGGTGGTTCGGGATTTGGACCCATGGCCGTATCATTACCCCACAAATCGATAGTGGACACCGGGACACCCCATTTCTGACACCTACCCCAACCAGCAAAAAACATCGCGGCCAATAAACATCCGATACCCCGTTGCTCAATCACATGCAGCGCACAGAGGCAGACAAGGCTCAAGTGCCGAAATGGTCAAGGAAGTAATCTTGTTTGTGCTCAGTAGGGAATGATCCAGGGTGTTGGAAATGAACCGGAAGGGGATTTCCTTTATAGAGTCATTCCCTTGTTCCCTGCTGAGAACCGGCAAGTAATTACGTGCCCCTGACTTAGTCAGCGACTTGCCCCCTACCATCGCCCTTTGAACAAGGGGCTAGCAAGGGGTAACACGCTTCACGCCCCAATGCATGTGGCTATTCCCAAGTAGCAGCACTGTTTTGCCATCCTGGCCTCTGCGCATTGTCAAAAGCCAGGCTCTCTTTGTCCCTCGCCCTTTGGGAAACATTGGACTCAGATGCCCAGTGGCCATGGGAAAAAAAGGGCCACCCTTTTTGCAATGCTTGAGTTCAAAGGGGAACCCTTCCCCAACAAGAAATAAAAAAGGACGCCACTGGGCAACAGAGTAGAAGGTCAGAGGCTGCCTTTTGCCTCCCCTGACCTCTCCCACGCCACGCCAGCACGCACGCCAGCACGCAGTGCGGCCAACTTCCGATCGTCAGGGCGGCTGCTTCCTGGATGCAAAGGGCAAGGGGTGTTTCTAAACGGAAACAACGTGGATCAACCAGGTGAAATTTTCAACTTGGGGTGCAACCCATTTGTATGGAAGGAACTGGGGTCACTTTGCATTTTTTGGCGGGGCTTCATCAAGGCAATCCAGATGCCCCAAGAGGTGGCGCATCCAAAGCAAGAAGCTGGAAGCTTTACCAAAATAGGGATAGAGACCCCTGAGAATTGGGTGGCTTCTTGCCGGTTTTCTCTTCAAGCACCATCCAAAAGGGGTTGTCACCGCAGACTTCAGAGTGCATTCAGAATGCATTCAAGCACCACCCAAATCCCGAATCACGGATCGATCCCGAATATGCAGATTGATTCCCGGATCGCCAAACAAAAAGCAACTTATTTTTTGAAGTCATGGGTTATGACTGCAAACTTGCCATGTTTGTGCTGGCTCTCCTCCTAACGGAAACGGAAACTCACTGCTTGGGGCTTTTGCCCCAAACCCCCCAAAATGTCCAATCCATCAAGCCAGGGTTGTAAAAATAGGGGGCCACATCACACGAGTTTCGGCCTTCCTGGTGGCTTCCCTTTAAACCAACCTGGGAAGGACCAAATAAACATGCAAATAGCTTTGAATGGTCTTGTGTCTAATTGGAACTCCCAACATCGTTCTTGAGGCTCGTTTTTTTTTTGGGGGGGGAAAACTCGAAAGCAGCCACAGGGCCGATGTCCAGCACCCACATCACCTTGGGAAAAGCCAGCCTGAATTGTGCTCCCGTTGGGTGGTATCATTTTATTTATTTGTGTTATTTAAACGCACATCTAGGGAGGCCACCTGAAAACTCTTCAGATCTTCGGGCAGGGCAGGATTTCCCCGAATCGACCCGAAAACCGACGAACCGCCAAACAACTTTAGTCTGAGAGAAAATAAAATTTGGGTGTGTCTGAGTTATAAAAAACAAAACCTTTTGGTTGATTTAAGGGGACGCCAACGGGAATTTCGACACCCAGAAACATTCTAAGAGCAAGACCAACTAAAGGAAACTTGGGTGCATAGTTTGAGGGACCAAGCCTTTTGGTTGAATTCAGGGGAAGCCAACGAACACTTTGGGCCCCGCAATCTTGAGTCAACGAGATCGATGCCCCGAGTTTTCCTCAGTCGGGACAGCAGGTGGGGCTGCATGGCGCTGCGCTCTGTGGCCATCTCCACGCGGTACCTCGAGTCGACGGCCGCGTCGACGGCCGACTTCGTCGGGGTAGATGGCCCAACTAGATGAGTAGAGTTAGGCCCAGTGACATGAGGTTCATATTGCCGCAAGGTTCCGGTTGTATAGTTGCACTGTTTCTAGTGTGGAGTCATGATTGGAGTTCGGCCCAGTTATAGAATGTATATTTTATGGTTTGCTTCACTTTGAGTCACTGGTAAAATGCAAGATGTATCCCAAGTCTACACCAGAGACTGGTAAAAACCACCAGGTACAATATATGATGCCGCCGCATAGGGCATACACAGGTTTGATCAATATCCTTGGGAGGCAACCCGTTTTTGTGAACCGTTGAACGAGTCCCCCTGATGCCGCGCCCCACATGCGTCTTGGGCTATGGCTCCAGGGTCATGGGCTCGTTCTGGGGCCGGATCTCGCAAATGCGCCGCACCTCAGTCACCTGGCGGCCGCGACACGTCGGCTCAGCGACGCATCGGCTTCTGCGCCTTTGTGTGTTTTCTCTCCGTGGAATTGAAAGGCACCTTCCCAGCAAGAAGCGCTTCGTCACTTCCTGAGTGGGTTGGCCAGAAACAGTACGCAAACTGCTTTAATTCACCACTGAAATGGTCTTTGCAAAAAGCGTAAAGTCCATTAGCTCAGGGAGTGAGCTTAATTGAAAACAAAAAGGACTTTGCAAAGAAGGCTCGACAAGGGACACTGGGACAAGCAGGGTGTTCAGGAAGACTTGAAGGAAACCAAGCGAACCCGACAACACGAAAGGATTCACACAATAACTTAAAAAGGGGAATAACTCAACAAACCATGTGTTGGGGGGGGGGAGTTTATAAAAAATAATTAAACACACAGAACATCCCCCCAACAATTGTAAGCAAGGACTTAGAAGGGAACTCACCTCTTCTCTCCCAACTAACATTGAAATAGCAAACAAATCAACATAGGATCTGAAAGGCGAACCCTCCCATGAAGGATCTAACATGCAAACCTCAAGAGGATTGCTCCGAGCCTCTGAAGGATCAAAACACAAAAACACGGGCAAACAATCGGTTTGGTTTGGGTTCTGGCAAAAGACAAAATTGAAAGGTGAACCCTCCCATCAGAAAGGATGCAAAAGGGGAACCCTCTCCTTTTAAGGAGTCGAAACATGATACGATTCCGATCTCTGGAACTTGCTGCCGGAACACAAACAGCAAGCAATGAATCAACAGTCAACACATTGGCAACAAAGGGCTCACGGTTGATCACCCCCTGGCTGATAGGAAGCCGGTTTGACTAGGACTAGGAATCCGATGGAGTTGTTCACCCAAGCGTCTCTGATGGACAAGATCCGCAAACTGTCATGCCAAAACAAGCACAACCCAACGTAATTGATTTTGGGGCTATGGGCCAAAACCCTCGAAATTAAAACATAATTCCCTCCTTTATCGTATAGTATTCCAAGAGTTCACCTTACTTTGGATTGGCTGGGATTGGTGGTTTGGAGATTGGACCTTATTCAAGGAACTGAAACTGAAATTCAACTCCCAATTCAAACCGCCAAACAAGGACCAATTTGGTCGCCCCGTTTGTTTCAAGGAACTGGGCTTCAAAACCCAGTCCAAACCACCAAACCACAAAAAACATGGACCAAGTTGGTACCACCAAACACGGACCCCAAGTTCACTGACCCAGGTTTTCCCCAAAGGAACTGGGGTGCAAATCCCAACCCAATCCACCAAAAGGACCCCGAGTTCACTGGCACAGGTGTTTGGACAGGACCCCTGCCACTGGCGTTGGTTTTTGGCCACTTGGTTGCTGTTGACCCCCCTGCAAAAAGTTTAACTTTTTGGGGGTTTAGTAGAAAACACTTTACTTCCCAAAAAGTTAAAGTCTAAAGATACAACTCAAAAGCAGTCAAGGCCAAAGCGAAACTTCGGTTGACCTAACCTCGACCTCAGGACCTCAGGACCCGGGCGAAGGGCCGCCGGGCTTGCTGCGCCCGGGTAATGCCTTGCATCCGGAAGGCCGTTGCATCCGAAGGGATGCGTTTTTACGGCCTCTGAACTCGGCGGCTTTCTGCGAAGCCCTGCTAAAAAAGTGACTGACTTTTAGTGGTTTAGTACGGAAAACCCATGAGTTGGAGCAAAAAGTTAAGGTCCTAACATCCCTTGGCCAAATGCACCAAAGTGAACGGATTGAACTCCCGGACCTTCAACCCACAAAAGGCGATCACCCCATCTGGGCGAATTTTATGATATATTTCACCAGCCTGATTTTTTGGTGGTTTGGGGGCTATTCCCCACGTAAACCACCATTTGGGGTGAGGTGTGAGGTCGTTATAATTCACCCAGACCCCATCAGTTTGGGGCAATCACCCATTTTTTATGGGTAGTTTCAGGCTGTAGGGACAGGGAGACGATTCAGGCTCTTTAAAAGGAAGATATCTCAATTTGGGACCTAAATAAAGGGTGTCTAGTTCTAAAGGGTTGCCGTACCCGCGTCCAACAAAAAGGCATCCCTCTTTTGGACAACCCGCACTTAGGGACAAATCTTTCCACTGCTTGCAAATGGGCAGCAAGCACCTCGTGCCAAAACACGAGCAACACCGTAGGCACCAACGGCGGAGACAACACTCGCCGATGTCAAGAAACTAGTTGTCTAACTCGCTGGAGCCTTGTAGGGATGGGTTTGACATGGCACATGAAACTCAGGAAGGGATCTGAGCGTTCGCAGGATCACCTCCTTGTCGTAGGTGAGTGCTCTTGAATTTCGCCGAACTGTCCCCAGTTCTGAAAGAGGTACTCTTTTCAATACTTGCTCCAAACCCTTGCATTCGTTGTTGTCGTGGCGTCCACAGGGAAAGGGTGAATGACTGGTGGGATCAACTTTTAGTGTCCTGACAAGTCAAGTAGCTATTGAACGGAGTTTCGAACATGTCTTCACCAGGCTCGGACTCAGAATGGCAAAAAGGCGTGCCCTGAAAGCAAGGAGAGAAGCGCCAAAGTAATTACTCCGCTGCCGGCGTTTCTTGCGTGCAAGGCTGCCATCACTGCAACTGAGCAACTGGGGAAACATAGGCAGACCTGGTTTCGTCCTCCCCGGGAGCCGGGCCGTTGTACCTCGTCCACACATCAAAGGAGTCCTGACATGATGGGCCGAAGATTGCTGGTTCTCAGGAAGGTTCAAACGTTTTGGAGTGAATCCGACGGGGAATCCCCTTAAAAAAAAACTACACGGTGCCTAGGGTTTCCCGCAATCCCTGAGATCCAGCAAGAATGTCGTGTACGCCATTTCGGGGTATTCCAGAGGTTCCAATCTGCTGGGAATTATGACCCCCTTGTTTTTCCTGCATGTCACCTATCTGCATATTGTGCTTTGATCTTTAAAAAATGAAACAACCCCTCAGATAAGGGACTGCCAAGTAACACACCTTCATCATGGTGAGCTCGTTTCAGCGCTGGGTGAGCTCGCCACAACATCCTAAGCATAATAGGCTGGAAAATGAGACAGAACAGAAATCACAAAACTAACCCAAAAAAACAACGGAGGAAGATAAAGGAGAAACAGGAGGCTGTATTGCTACTTGAATAGAAACAAAACAATAACTCTTGATTTTATGCGAACTCTTGCATATGCCGGTTCGTTCGTACTCATTTGTTTAACCGTTCACTTGAAGCTCTCTAAATAAGACTGCCAGGCATGAGGATCTTGCTCAAAGCGCCATGCAGATTGAGCCCATGAACTGCCCTGGGCTTCCCTTCGGCTCTTGTGTTTCAAACAAGCCGAAGTCGGCCCATGTCATGGAGAAGTTTGAGGGTCCAGGAGTCCAGGTGGGCGCTTCCGCTTGACTCCAAGTCACGTCAACTGAACTGCTGCCCTTTGTCTCAAAAACACAACACCTAACTTCGATTAACTTTGCTGAGAGGCTGAGACGCCGCCCCCAGTAGTGTCTCACAACAAATGCACCTCATGTCGATTGGCTTTCCTGAGACTTTGAGACGCCGCCCCCAGTAAAAGCATCACCGCCGTCCTGCGTGTAGGTGCCTTCGTTCACCTCTGAGAGGCCATTGGAGGAGGTGCCTCAGCACCCAGCTACGGCTCCTCCCCTGAATTTTGTGGGAGATGTCTTGGTGGCGGTAACGACCCCTCTGGAAAAAGTGAAACACTTTTTGTGGGTTCAATTGGGAAAATCGTCCTTTCCCCAAAAAAGTCCAACAACTCCCACCAGCCATAAAGATGTATACTGTATAGTAGTCCTCCAATGTCCATTTATCCCAAGATAGACTGGATACCCTAGGCTCAGCCGGATGATGCGGGTGAAGTGGATCCAGTTCTATTTGGGGGTGACGTTTTAGTGGTGACACCCTGTCAATAAAAAGGGGAAGGGTGCCCTTGACCAACTGAGTCACGGTTGGGATTGTCCCTTACTAACCTTCATCTACCCGGGCTTTGATTGTGGCTCAACTTCTCTCGTTTGCTTTCTACAAGTTGATGGAACTCAAAGCATTCCAAAATTCGTCACTGGCCAGGAGATCGAAAGGCTTTGGTAGGCTGTTGCACCCGGGAATTGACCTTGACCTTGTCAATCTCCTTTCCAACTGGCCCAGTGATGTTCTGAATAATTAACACAAAGAAGCATGTTGTGTCGGGTAAATCGCATTCACGCCGAAAAATCACACGGCAGTAGCTTGGCTAGATGAACAAAACTACCCCCCCCAACAAAAGAAAGAAGAACACCAAGACTCTAGGGACAAGTTGTGTATATAAACCGAAGCTTTGTACAGAGGCTGTTCCTTGAGACAAGTTATGCGGGCGCAGTGGGAACTCTCTTGGAGCACAGGCAATGTCAACTTTGGATCAATCTGGAGCATACTTATCCGACGAAGCCCCCTCAGGCAGCCCACCCCTGGATTGCTCTTGTTGCTAATCAGAAGTCGATATGGTGTGTCAAAATAAGGGGACCTAAACGTAGTGGTTTTCCTGCAGGCCACCCCCAAAACAGGTATCCTCAAAAAACACGCGCACCCCATGAGGTTTAACCCTCCCTTTGGCTGTGCTGTGGTTTGAACGCGTTCACGGGCTTCAATTAAACAAAGAACAACCTGTTTGGCTAGGTCCTCCAGTAGAGAGGATAGAATAAAGGCACCCGTGTTTTTTCTGTAATCTATTTTAGTAGTGGAACCCTCCCCCAAAAAAGGGCTTAGAAAGGGCACTACTGGGGGACCTAGGTCTGGAGTCCGGCCCATTTTGAAGCAAAACCCGGGAACGCGAATGGGCCATCCCGAAGCTGGCAAATGGGTGGCTTGGTGGCCACCTCCGAATCTCCTCCACCCGCCGAAAACGACACCTTTGGTTGGCCCATCTCGGGCTTTTCCACCGCCCAAAAAGTAAAAAGAAAGGCAACACCTGGGGAAACCTGGCTCTTGGCGGCTTGCCAACCGCCCCAAATAAATAAACAAGAACTTCCAAGCCCGGACAAAACCAAGATCCTTGGCGAGGCGTCTAGGCGTCTGGCATGTCATCTCCAGCTTGCCGTGGTCCTGGGCTGACGGCCGGCGGACATCAGTGTCTGAACTTTTTGTTTACCATCAAAATGGTCCTCCAAAAAGGTGTAAAGTCCAGGAACTCAGGAAGTGAGGAACCAAGTGGGAATAAACCCATGATGCATGAAGCCCAGGGTTGAATTTCACAAAGTGTAACACAAACCCATGACCAACCAACTCGGACATAAGCTCAAGCGATATCCCCAAGAGCCCCGGATTTTTTGGAACCCTTCCGGGAAAGCTGCTTTGAACGCCAGAGCTTCTTTGGCTTCGGACCGGGGCCCCGATGAACCTAGGCAGGTAAAACAAGCACGGTCTGCGTGTCCAAAGATGGGGGATGGTCGCGCCCAGGGTTGGGCCAACTTGTTTAAAGGTATCAAAGCCATTCTTTGAAGAACCTTTGTGTTTCCTTTTTGAGGGCCAGCATCTGACTGTTTCAAAACGTGTTGCCCGCTGGTTTTGCCCCAAAGTGGTTGTGCCTTCTTGCGGTTTCCAGAGCCGCCCACAGCCACTAGGAGTACTCAAGCAAGCTGTCAGTAGGGAAGAACTCGGCAGAAGGGGGGGTTCCCACATCCTAAAATCTGGGTGGATATGAAACCTATGCAAATGTCCACCAAAACGTCCTAATGACTCCCGGTTTTCAGGCCCATCTCGCCCTCGAAGAACTCGTCAGACAATGGCTTGGTAAACCACTGGTTGATTGAAAGGGAGTCGGATTCTAGACGCACTGCCCACCTTTTCGGGGAACGATTCGTCAATAGACCGCGATATGTTTAGTTCATTTGGGGTTCACATTAGAAATGTTAATCACGTTACTTGGCCAACCGGATCTTAGTTGAAAATGCAAGCCTCAGCATTGTTCACTTTCGGGAGATCATCATGGTGTCAGCCTGTCTACTTACACAAGCGGCCTGTGTTGCGCTTGCCTATTTTCCGGTCTGAACCGCACTCCCTTGAAAAGCTTATACTTCTGCCAGGAGCTCAAACCAACACCGCGATTAGAAAAGCAGGCAAAGGGACATGTCAACACTTTGTGTCTGTCTTCCCCCAAATGTTCCTCGATTTGGCCATGCTCCTAGTAGATCTCTCTCATGCAAAAGCTTGCTCGTGGCCTCCGTTGCCGCAAGGTTCATATTGCCGCAACGTTCCGGTTGTATAGTTGCACTGTTTCTAGTGTGGAGTCATGATTGGAGTTCGGCCCAGTTATAGAATGAATATTTTATGGTTTGATTCACTTTGAGTCACTGGTAAAATGAGTAAAATGTATCCTAAGTCTACGCCAGGGGTTGCTCCACTTTTGATGAAACTCATCGAGACCAGGTGCCTTCACTTGCACTTGGCAAAGGCAGGGCGCTCGTAGGCAGAACATGCAAACCCGAAACGCCAGTAGACAAAGTGGCAAAATATGTGGCAAATGCCACTGGTGGCGGATGTGTTTGTTTTTGTTTTCTCATTTGTTTTTTTTTTATTTTTTTTTATGTGATTTATTTATTTTCGGAAGGGTGGTCGGCATATCTTTGCGGAGTGGTAGTGAGCAACCTCGTTTCCTAGAGAGGGCAGTGCCCTGAGCACGCTCTTGGACATTACTCGAGAAGTGTTGCTCAGTACCTCTGAAGAATAGGAAACACATGGGTGTGGGTCAAATTAAACCACCAGGGGAAGGCAGATTTGAGTCCTTGATTCCATTTACCAGGCTTCTATTTTGGGCACCCATTTTCGACCCACAGCCACATTTGCTAGGATGACGGATGCTTGTACTTTGACAAGCGCTATTCACAACTTCTCACAAGCCGAGCAAGTCTACAACCAGGCCTCAAATACGCTAGCCATACAATATCGGGAGCCGAGACAAAAGGCCTAGACAGTACTAAGACTCCTTCCGACCAGACATTAGACTGCTAATCTGCCCCCAGCACCCAAACGCTCCCGATTATTTGTTGGGCTCTACAGCCAGGTTTTGAAACCCCAAAACCCCGTCTCAGGTGTATGGAAGGGTCTTGCAAGCCGAAGCCAGGACAGTCTGGAAAAACCTTGGCCTCTGAGGCCCCAACGATGGCTTCCGGGAAGAATCGGAGGAAGCCCGTCTCCATGTGCCTTGTTGCCGAGGAAGGCGTGCCACGTGGAAACCGCCAAGATAACTTTGCGAGTCTTCCGATATGAAAACCAAAAGATCTCAGAACTCCCCGGAATGCCCAACTTTACTTCCCCAACCGCTGTCGGCAAAACAGCAGGTTTCTCAGTATAAATGGGCTCACTTCCTGAGTGGACTGGCCAACAAAAAGTACCCGAACTTAAAATTTACCACAAAAACGGTCCAAAAACATCCAACTCTCTGAGTTCTCAGGGAGTGAGATGTCTTGAGGTATCAGAGTCGTTTCAATTTTCCGCGGGAAACAACGAATCCATGTGCCCTTCGGGTGGCCTGAGCGCCGGGCAAGCCCTCCTTGGTCTCCTTGTGCCGTGCCACGGACCTGGCGAAGTGCCACTCGAGCCGAATGGACTTAGCCCTTGGGAATGTATATGTGCGCTACAAGATGTACATATGTATTGAATATGTATGTAATGTAATGTAATGTAATGTAATGTAATGTAATGTAATGTAATGTAATGCAATGCAATGTAATGTAATGTAATGAATGAATGAATGAATGAATGAATGTATGTATGTGTGTATGTGTATATATATATATGTATGTATATATATATAGATGTGTATTTATGCACCTAGGTCTGTCTCAAAATAGGGGACCGCCTTGATTTTAAGGGAAACCAAAAGGAACCAACCACCTAGAGAGGTCCCTAATTTTGAGAAACACCCATCTATACGCATATATTTCATATATACGCATATCTATGTGTGCAAGTTTGCATGTGCACATATCATGTATCCGCCGACATTGCTCGGCGTGTCGGATACCTAAGAGAGGATAGAGGATAACCCCCCCCCCTAACCCCCCCCCCGCCCGACGTCTATTACGTAGGTTTTTGGGGGGGGGGGGTCCCCCACGTACCGCGCGGCAATTTGATGACGTTCCACTAAACGTAGTCTTCGGGGAGCCGGTGTCGCAAAACAGGGGTCCCAGGCTCGATTCCCCCTGCCGGCTTTTTTGCTGGCTTGGGCTTCCTGCATCCTTTTGCCGAAAATCTGGCAAAACTCTGTGTTTTTGGACATCCTCTTTACGAAAACGCTAGAAAAACCGTGTGTTTTGCGGGAAATACTGGGGAGCAAAGGGGAGTGCAAGGATACATACATACATACATACAGACATACATACAGACATACATACAGCATACAGACAGACAGACCTACATACATACATACATTACATGCATACATACATACATACTTACATTACATTACATTACATTACATTACATTACATTACATTACATTACATTACATTACATTACATACATACATTACATTGCATTACTTTACATTACACTACACTACATTACATACCTACATACATACATACATACATACATATGTACATACATACATACATACAGACAGACAGACCTACATACATACATTACATACATACATACATTACATTACATTGCATTACATTACATTACATTACATTACATTACATGCATACATACATACACTACATACATTACATATTACATACATTACATACATTACATACATTCATACATACATACATACATACATGCACGCATACATACATACATACGTACACACATACATACATTACATTACAGTACATACATACACACATACATTACATTACATGCATTACATTACATTACATTACATTACATACAACATACAACATACATACATACATACATACATTACATACATTGCATGCATTACATACATACATACATACATACATACATACATACATACATACACACATACATACATACATACATACATACATACATACATACATACATACATACATACATACATACATACATACATACATACATACATACATACATACATACATACATACATACATACATACATACATACATACATACATACATACATACATACATACATACATACATACATACATACATACATACATACATACATTACATACATACATACATACATACATACATACATACATACATACATACATACATACATACATTACATATACATACATACATACATACATACATACATACATACATACATACATACATACATACATACATACATACATACATACATACATACATACATACATACATACATACATACATACATACATACATACATACATACATACATACATACATACATACATTACATACATACATACATACATACATACATACATACATACATACATACATACATACATACATACATACATACATACATACATACATACATACATACATACATACATACATACATACATACATACATACATACATACATACATACATACATACATACATACATACATACATACATACATACATACATACATACATACATACATACATTACATACATACATACATACATACATACATACATACATACATACATACATACATACATACATACATACATACATACATACATACATACATACATACATACATACATACATACATATACATACATACATACATACATACATACATACATACATACATACATACATACATACATACATACATACATACATACATACATACATACATACATACATACATACATACATACATACATACATACATACATACATACATACATACATACATACATACATACATACATACATACATACATACATACATACATACATACATATACATACATACATACATACATACATACATACATACATACATACATACATATACATACATACATACATACATACATACATACATACATACATACATACATACATGCATGAATACATGCATACATACATACATGCATACATACATACATACATACATTACATACATACATACATACATACATACATGCATGCATGCATACACACATACATACATTACATACATACATACATACATACATAACATACATACATACATACATACCTACCTACCTACCTTACATACATACATACATAAATACATGCATACATACATGCATACATACTTACATACATACATTACATACATACATATATACATGCATACCTACATACATACATACATACGAGAGAGGGAGATTGGGCAGAGAGTGGCTTGGGGGGATGGGGAGGATGGGGAGCGGAGGGAGGGAGAGAGGACGACAGAACACACCAGGGAGACAAGGGAGAGAGGAAGAAGGAGAAAAGGGAGAGGACAATGTCGGCGGACTGAGCCGGAGGCTCTAAAGTACATATGTATTATGCTGGATACAAACACACAAATATATTCATGAATATATATATATATATATGTATATTATACAATGTCCATACGTTGCATACGCCCGTAAAACTGTCTGTGCTCCAGAGTTTGATTGGTTGGAGCGACCAGTGGAAAAAAACACTCGTAACTCCTCCTCTAGCCTATCCTCATCTATCATCTAGTCTATCCGCATTCCGAAAACCCAATGTTTCGAGCTGGGTGTCGGTGGCTTCTTGTAGCAAATCTGCTCGCCTTTGAGAGATACCAAGGAGCTCGTTGCCACAGATCCGATGGTCGCCAGCCGATCTTGTTGTTCAAACTCCCGAGTTGGCAAGTCATCTTGCTTCCGCCCAACAAACAGTCATCCCACACCTGTTGCTGTCACTGCCATGAATCTAGGCCTGAATGGCAAAACCTGAGCCCTGCATCCCAAACCTGACATGATAATTGCCAAATGGCTTCATCTAGCTGCCTGGAGGGCAAACAATTGAGCCTGAGCCCTGGCGTAACAGACAGTCATTCCGCACCTGCTGCTGTCACTGTCATGAATCTAGCCTGAATGGAGGGCAAAACCTGAGCCCTGCCAGCGCCACTCATTTTGACTGCCAAAAGGAAGCAGCACCCGTTTCGCGACGAAAGAAGGTTCAACAGGAAGCTAAGGAAATCAGCACAACACTGACCATTCGCATGGAAATCACCTAGACTGGATGTTTATGTTTGGGTTTCTCTTCCAAACAACCTAAACCATGTCACATCCGCCGCTCGCCTGCCCATGGACGAAGAGTGTCGTGCGTGCACGATAGCTTCAAATGTCCAGACACGCACACAGCCCACAGAACCTGCCTCATAAATAACTCTTAGTGGGTAAAATGGAAACCCCCACTAAACACAAAAAGGCTAAAACGCTAAGGGGATGGCTGGGAGCCACCAAGAAAAGTGGATTCCCCTGATGGCCATCCGAAGGCTTGGGCTTTCAACCCTCCAGCTATGCAAAACGTCGAACTCCGCCCTCAGCGCCTGTATGCCCAATGAAGCTTCCGCGGATTGTGCGTGATCGCCTGGCAGGGAGGCCCGCCGCAACGAAAACGCACAGAGGCGGCAGCACAACGGCGCGTTGTGCTTGTTTTAGCCGCAATTTTCATTCCAAAAGGGGCTCCGTTGACTTGGGGCCCAAAAACCTGATCCCCACTATCTTCAGAGATAAAGGCGGGACAAAGGCCTTGTGTGTTGCAAGCGATTGCCATCCCGCAACTAATCAGCTTGTCAATAAAGGCAACAGGGACAGCTGAATTGCACGACTTGTTGACCCGGCAGCTTCATGAATTGGGCAAGCTCTGGGTCCACACTCCACCCATGAGCAAACTCGCTTGGCACATCACAGTCTTTTGTGATACGGCGGTTTCCTCAAGAATCAACTGAAACAACGACAACCAACAGCAACATGCTGGCAAACTCCGGTACACTGCAGTACTTCGGGCATGCAGCGTAGATTGCACAAACAGCGATGAAGTCCCGTCATGCCGTGCCTGACACAGCTTCCACGCGCACAAAGCTACGCCGGGAACAGTGGATCCACGCACATCTAGCGTGGGCATTTGTGTGGTGCTGTGGAAGCTCTTGGCGAGGAAGACTTATGTGTTCAACCAGAGACAAATGTTTTGTAATCAACAAAGTACTTCCAACAGCTGCACGATCTTTCAGCGAGCATGCTAGACGCACACAGTTCTTTGAAGATGACTGCAAGAAGGGACTTCTGATTGAATCCTGCAGCTGCAAAGCAATGGCAATAGCAGCAACAACAAAAGAAACAATGGAAACTAAGAACAACAAAAAACAAGGGCAAAGGGCACTCGGGTGGAACTAACCCTTTTGTGCCCTTTTGCCCTTAGGGTTTCAAGATGTGGGTCAAGGGAACGACGAAGCCAAGAATGGGTTGGAGTTGCGCAATTCCGTGCGGCCGATGCAATCACGCGGGTCCGCTTTTACAGCGCAGAAACATCTCGTACTTGGAGTTGCGCTATCCTTCACCCAACTGTAATTCTGGCAACGAGAACGCCTCCCTGAACCACCAGAGAAGCCTTTTCGATGACCATGGTGTGCTCGAAGGGAAACCTGCGAGCGGATGGCATCGCAATGCATGTGTCAAAATGGAGGAACCCGAGGAACCCACAAACATGCGGTTGTCCATTTGGCTTCCGGTACCCTCCAAAAGAAACACCCATGTGTAACATCGTCAAAGCCCTGACCAGGGCACTTGACAGGAACCCTTACGAGTCTTGTCCAAAAGAACCTGAACCGGCAAATCCTGCCACAAATCCCCAAAGAACCCGGTGGTTCGCCCACATGAGCTGACAACAGGGGACGACCCAAACAAATCACTTGAAGCGCGCCGCCAAGGAGGCGGAACGTTGCAACGTTCGCACCGTTCCGCCAGGCGCTCGATGTAAAACGATGGCCCTCGGGTACAAGAATAATGTGGATGTTTACGAAATGCATTTCGCACCACTGTGAAACCACGGGAAACCACAGCTTGTTGGCACTTCTAGGAGAATCATCATTCCAGGCTTTCTTAGGTGGTGCAGGACTTCATCCATCCACAGCATGTTCTTGAAATATATCATAATTTTGGAGGCGAGAGGAAAGAATCCCAAACCAAGGGGGGTCTGACACTGGAAAGACAGCTTCCTGAATGGAGCCTCCGTCTGATTTTGAACATCTCAACTTGATTTCAAGGGGGGGTCGTCTGAGCAATGGCAACCCACGGCATTTCCAAACATCCGGGGTAAGGCCAACTCCCAAATCTTCACGCGCAACTCGCTGCAGCTTTCAAGCTTCCAACTATGTTTAAGTTGATAACACCCTATCAATAGTGGAACAACCCACCAACAGGTGCCCAGCACATTTTGCCCATGACTATTGTCAATGTTTGTTCTGTGTTGTTCTGAAAGAAGTACCAAAAAGTACAAGTCCAGTGCCACTTTCACCTGGAAGATTCTCCTAAGGGGAGAAGGTAAGAAACTCACGGAGGAGGATGTGAAACCGGCTTTTCCAGAAGCTCTTGGGGAAGCAACCCCGTGCACCATGATATGATTTGATTTGCAAATGGCACAGTTGGTTCACATTGTTTCGCGCATGTGTTTGACCTGAGGGGGGAACCGCCTTTACAGCATAGACTCATAACTCGTTTCGCAGTCAACATCGCAGACTCTGATTCCCGAAGTGCTAAAACAGTTCCATATAAATAAATATATATATATATATACACACTATATTTACATATGGCCTGCTAGCCATACAATCCCATGTCCATCTATTTTCTGCACTGGGTGCTTTGGGTATTTGAACTCCACAGCGAGAAATTGGCCGACAAGCTGCGAGATCATAGTTCTACACCAATCCCTCAACCTGCTGTCCTAAAAACAAAACCACAGTAACATGGTTAGTTCTTGATCAGGCTTGGACCTGCGCAAAAAGTCGTCTTTGAATGGGACAATGATGGAATACCTAAAATGCAACAAGCTTGAAAGGCAAGCAACGTCTGGCAATGGGTCAACAACTCCGCATTTCGGTTTCACAAGAAATCCAAAACCTGAAATAAGGATCCTTATCATGGCCCTTTCGCTTGCGTTCCCCCCGAATTCGTGTAGCTCGCCAAAGAGTATGCAAAGCATTGCAAGTACTACGGTTGCTTTCTGCTTCCCTGCTAAAAGTTTAACTTTTAGTGGTTTAATGGAAAACCCATTAGTTGAAAACACCTAACGTCACAAAATCCAAGCAACATGCACCTCCGGCGTGGGTTCCTGTCAGACCTCCCCATTTCCCAGCGCCTCGCAAGGTAGGGAGGGTACTCCCCCACGCCGTCGCCCACCCAGGTGCCCTGAAGTGAGGTGGTCAGGGCATGATTATATATATATATATGTGGGGGTGGCTCCAAATTAAACAGGAGGGGCTAGGCGGGTTTTAGTCCATGTTTCAACTTACCAGGGTTCCATTTTGGTACCGGTTTTTTGAGCCACAGCCATATAACAACTCTGCCTGTGTGTATGTCTATCATTTCACTTTGTTACCAACCTATCACATAAATGTCACGGTCAGATAAATCCGTGCATCTCATTTCTACAGAGGTTAGAGGCCAGCGAGGGGTCAAAAGTGATCAACCCCGCAAACATTACGTACGGTTGGCATCGCGCATTCACTGTTGGAAGTGCTGCTCTTTATTGACACCCTTGTGGCGCTCTGGGAAAACCGAATGAACCATCTCCTTTGCGTTTCCCTTTGGCCAAAGACAATATCAACCTGAGCCTCCCTTCTCAGAGAAAAAACATGGAGTTGCCGGAGACTGCTAAAATATATCACGGAGCATGGATTTCACTAAAATATTTCCGGAGTTGGGGGTCAAGGAAGGGCTATATTTAGCACCCAGTGTGAAGCTTTGGTTGCTGATCGCACAGGCAGTGTGCACCAGCCAGAGATCTAGCCGCCCGGTAGTTGTCTTTCGGCGGTGTGTTTTCTGAGGGTACCCTTTTGGTTGATGTTAAAGGGCAACCAAACAAAAAGAAAACCAGCTGTTGTTTTTCTTGTTTTGACACATGCCCATGTAACATCCGTAAGCTGACAAAGAACGTCGCCTCTACCTCAACTTTTGCCTGGAACCAGCAAAAATCTATTTGACTGGTCCATATCTGGTAAACCTGAACATGATAAATCATGTCAATGGATATCCAATTTTGTCATGAGGAAAGCAACGCGAAGAAAAGCCATAGCTTAATATTTTTTGGGCGGATAGCAGCTGGATAAGTACTGATGGGTTCCGCTTTGAACTTGTGTGAATTTTGTCAGGCAATGATGTATTTGGCAGCTATGGTTGTAAGATTGGAAATGGTGCTCTGCGTATAGTTGCCAATCAGCAGGTTTTTGCCTACAGGGATTCCAGCTTTGCATTGCAGGGCCTGAGGCATTTCGCACTCCACAGAATACCAAGATCGTTGCACGCAAAGCTGTTTCGCATTCCTTGCAATGGCAGAGAATCCTACAGGTGGGTTGAATTCCCGGTCAATGTTCGACAGCAAAGCGCAGCTCGCTTTTCCAGAAAATGGCGGAACCCACGAGAACTCCAACTGGCTGAATAGGGCATTTCAGATGGAATCTGGATTACTTTCGGAAAAAACAACACCGATCCAACATTCGCGAAAGGCCAAGACCGTGAGGGCTAGGACCCCCCAAAACGAGTGGATTCCCTTTAAAAAACTCAAACTGTACCCTCCAAAAGCAACGACCCCATTGTCCCACTGAGAATCAAGGTTGTTCCCATTCCCCTGCAAGCCTTGCACCGCCAAAAGGCGACTCACTCTTTTTCAAGGGTAGCCCCTGGCAAACTAAAACACTGAACACATAGCACTGGAGGTCCGGGTGGGAGACAAGAATCAACAAACATCAACAAGCAAACATCAAACGATATGGGTATGGGTCAAAATTAAACCGCCAGGAAATGGACCGCGGGCTTCCATTTACCAGGGTTCCATTTTGGGTACATATTTCTGACCAATAGCCACATTGGCAAGCTCTACAGTTCCCACGTCAGAAGTATTGGCTCCAGACGTTACAGGCTAGGTCCTCCAGTAGAGAGGTTAGAATAAGGGTACCCTTTTTTTTCTGTAGTCTACTTTGGTAGGGGAGCCCTCCCCCCAAAAAAAGGGGTAAAAGGGCACTGCTGGGGGATCTAGCAGGTCATGGGCGAGATTCCTCGTGTTTGCCCCGACGCGCGAAACCCCGCCTCCAGGTGCTCCATGATCTCCAAGGACTTCCGCCTGCCACTGTTTCGTTTGGATGAATATGCTACAACTTTTAGTGGCTTAAATGGAAACTACCACTAAACACTAAAAGGCTAAAAAGCTAAGGAACCGGATGGCCCGGAGCCACCAAGTATGGGCTCTCGTAATCGGGTTGAAGCTACGTGTTTGAAAAGGCTTCCTCTAAAGGAACCCCTAAACCAAACCCAAAAAGGTGCCCTCAAAAACTGGCTGGTTCGAGAGGCGAATGAGAATTGGAATGAGAAAAACCATTGTGGGTTCCTCTACGGAATCCCCAAACGGTTCAAACACCCGGGAAGGTGATTCGCAGCAGAAAGTATATGGGCGCATAGGTGGCCTTTTGGAAAAATAGATGGCCCTGGTAAATGGAAGAAAACCCATCTAAACCAGTGAAACCCATCTATTTCTAACCAAACTCACCTAAAAAGGACACCTATGTATGGGCGTCTCTTTTGAGTCGGTCGCCTTTTCGGGGTGGAAGCATTAAGGGAAACCAACAGGGGAACCCGCCCATTTTGGAGGTTCCACCATACGACAAACCCATATCCCCCCCTTCGTGGTCTCAAGCATCACCTTTTGGGCAACTTGAAGTGAGATGTCTCTGGTGGGGCGATGTTGCCGAAATAAAATTCGGGGCGCCCTGCAAGTGGGAGTGACTGAACGAAAGGAATTGGACACCCCTGGCTTCGAACGGATCTGACGATTTCTTGCCACTTTGCAGCTGTATAACCGTGTCCCTTCTTGGCGGCCGACCCAGCGACTCAAGCGCAGCATAGTACTGCATGCATGTACCTGCTTGTGTTTAAGGTCTCTTGGCAATCGAGGATGTTGATGTGTCAACCAGCAATGTTGCAGAGAAGCCATTTGCAACTCTGTACTTGTTCTGATCTTGGATGTGCCTTTCACTGTTTTGCAGAACTTGCCAAGATATGCGTGTTGCAATCATCATGCCCAGGCTGCTCAGTGGGGTTTGATTGCAAAAGTAGTTTCGATACATCGCCAGCGATTGTCATGGTCGTCGCACAACATCGTCATGTTCAAGGCGGCGAAGTTGCCGCCGGAGATGCTTGTTAGTCGTGAAATCTCGACTGGCTGATGTCAGCATACATACGGGGGCTGAACAAAAGGCCCTTGACATGGGATAACCATCAGGGAGACCACCAAAAATGACTCTGGAAAGTTACCCATGGTCAAACCTGGGGGCTGAAGGGAATATCGATCGACCCCCCTGCTGCCTGGAAGAACCGTTTGCCGTTGACAACCGAAAAATGTATTTAAACAAGTGGGCCACAGCCAAACATGAAGCAAATCAAACAACCAAATCCAGTCTCAAAAACCAGAATAACTATAGTACTCAAAAGCATAGACCCTCGACGTGTTTGTTAGCCAGAGCTTTATTTTTTAGACTTTACCTGGTTTTCCTGATTAACGTTGACTTGGGATTAGCCTGGAGGACCGTACTAATCAGGGGTGGTTCAACCGGTGGTTCCCCCGCAAGAAAATGAGATCTATCTATTGGGGTTTCTCTGACTAGGGGGCGCCTTGTTCGCTCATCGCTGGGTGTTAAAGATTCGGGGTGCCGGACACTTTCAATGGGACCATTTTTGACTGTGGAAGATGGATGGACAATGGATGCAACATCGATGGAAAATGGATGAAACATGGATGGAACATGGATGGAAATGGATGGAGCACCGTGGGAGAGAGCGTGTCCGTCCCTTGGTTTCTTAGTGACTTTGGGCATGGGCGCTTCACGAAAAGCCTTCTCGTTTCAAGTCCGAATCCTGGAAACCGAATACAAGCGTATTGAAATACAGGTAAGTGGTGTTTATTTGTGTTTGTGTTTGTGGTTGTTTGTTTCTTTGTTTGTTTGCTTCCTTCCTTGTCTATGTTTGTTTGTTTGCTTGCTTCCTTGTCCGTGTTTGTCAGTTTGTTATTCTCTTCGCTTGCTTTCTTGCTTGCTCCACATGCCTTGTAATGTGCATGCCAAGCTCGACAAACGCACTTACTCTGGTCAATTAGCTGTCTACATGGCCATGGGTCAAAATCCAAATCGTACCCCCAGTCAACATCCCAATACTAAAATAGGTTCTAAAATGGGTGAATTCACCTACCAACCAAAATGGGATCCCAAAACGGTTTTGGCCGACAGCCTTACTCTTCTAGGCGTTGATTCCCCATTCTTTAGAAAGATTCGGATCCCTGGGTTCAGAGTGGAAATGGAAGGTGCCCTTAGAACTCTAGTCATTTCGTCGTCTACATGGAGTCCACTTCTTGCACCGGGCACCGTTTTCCTCCCGCGCCAGGCCCCGACGGTGCCGGACCTTCCACGAGCTTTTCGAAGGCCCGGCCTCGCGATGCCCTGGAGCAGCATAGGGTCGTCCACGATGACATCGCCGGATCTCGGCGAAGGTTATCGTATAACCCCCGAAATAGGGAGGGGGAAGGGGGGGCGGTTGACCCCCCTGCAAAAGTGGTTCACTTTTTGGGGGGTGCGTCTTGAAACCCCAACTTGATGTCAACCAAAAAGTTAAAGTCTAAAGATCCGCTACCCAATAGCAGTCAAGCGAAGGTCTGTTAACCCCCGAAACGTGGGGGGAGGGGAGTCTACGATCCTCATCCCTGGGACATCGCTACCAGCATAGGTGTCCTTTTAGAGGATGGGTTTCCCTGGTGGATGATTAAACCACCAAGTAAACCAGGAATCGCCATCTATTTTTCGACCAAAGCAACCAATAAGAACACCTATGGCTACCAGGGAAAGCGCTACCATCTGAATCTGGCAGAAGGCTTAAGGTATAATCTTTCACAACCCAGTCAAGCTGAGATCTTGTTCATGGGCATGTCTCAAAATGAGGAACCCGTCTTCGGGAGGGTGTGAAAGCGACGCCTTCCATTTGTTGTTCATGACCATTTTCACCAAGGCCTAGACAGAGTTGACCCTGGCACACTTCATCTGGGTAGAGTTGTTCAATGACTTCGGACGTTGTCCCCCACATCCCTAACAGTAGACTACTGACTACCATATTCTTAAAGAATCATGTGTTTAATGGAAGGCTGCTGCAGGAAGACCCGATTCTTGTGTTCTTGTGCATTTGGTGCGTTGCCAAGATCAACACACTCCAAGCGCCAGGCTTCCACAATTGTGTGTGTGTGTGTCTCCACAAGGACTTACTTACACTCCCTCAGACTAACAGCCGGAAGCTCCCCCAATTGGTTTCTGCTGGAACCAAGTCATCCAAAGGGGTCCGTTCGGGAGCTTCCATGTTAGTCTGGTCCGACTCACTACGCAATGCTTTAAAACCATTCAGCCACTCCATATCATACTGTAGCCTAGATGGTACATATAATATGTATGGCCAAATTCACGCTGCATGAATTGCCCGTCTTGCGATGGCTGTTTTTTTTTGCATAGCCCTGGCATTAGCCTAACCCTGGCACAGCCTGGAGAGGTTTGGGGTAGGTTTGGGGCAGGCTTGGGGTGGTCCGTTCAAAGCCGGTTCGCGAAACCGGCCCTAAACCCACCCGAGACCAGCCTCAAGAAGCCCCACCATAAACCAGCACTGAACCATCTGCCGCAAACACAGCCACCCCCAACTTTGTTCTCAATAGGTTTGGAACCCACCCGGAGCCAACCCTGAGCCAACCTGGAACCCACCCTAAACCCAGCCTAAACCAACACCTGGTGATGCTGAGAATGTTGAAAACGATGCTGAGGATGTCAAAACGATGCCTAGCCTGAACCTACCCTAAACGGACTACCCCAAGCTTACCCTAAACTCACCCTGAACCCATCCCAAACCTTTGTCCCATCGAGCCGCCAACCAACCAACCAACCAACCAACCAACCAACCAACCAACCAACCAACCAACCAACCAACCAACCAACCAACCAACCAACCAACCAACCAACCAACCAACCAACCAACCAACCTGCCAGGGTTAGCCCTGTGCCAGGGCTAGGCAAAAAAAAAACACCCTTTCCGTCTTGCGGTCCATCCCTGGGACAACAAAAAGACATGGGCTACTTTAGCACCGAGGCTAAAACCACTGTGAGAAGGGCGTCAGCAATCGTCAACCAGTATTCTCAGTTGCCTAAAGGACCCAGCTATAAAAGGTTAACCTTCTGGTTTCATGACAAACAAATGCCGCAAATCATGGAAACCAAAAGGCTACGAAGGCTAACCGGTCCGCTTTGAACAAGGGAGTAGTGCGTCCCCAGCTTGAGGTCCTCTCCCATTGTGGTCCGCGCTAAAAAAAAACAGTAAATGTCCTGCAAAGAGCAGGAGCCTCTCACCACTGATTGCACCCTTGTCCGGCAAAAAAAGCCCCCATTGGACGCAGGTGTTTGACATCGTGCGTCTAAAAAACCACCGAACCGAAGTGGTTGGTGATGGTGCTTATTTGAGTTTGCAGCTGTTTGTGCCGAATTTGTTTTCAACTGAATGGGGAAGCGCCCGCCTTTGAGCGCCAAACCAGCTTTTTAAACCACCAGCCCGAAAAGCGACGTGAGTGCGGGGGGTTCAAATCCCTAGTTGATGCTTCGGGGGTTAAAATTATTGCCTCCCCTTTGGACCTGGTTGGCAAGGCTTCCCAACCGCCCAGGGGTCAAGCCGGAGTGCCTGAAAGGACATATTCAGACATCGTGACTGAGGGTGCCCTCAATGTGATAAAACAAAACACAAGAGGATTCCTAACCAGCTCGAAAGCTCTTCCTATTTCAGGAGCCACCAGTCAGGAAAGCTGAGGTCCCAGACATCATTGCCGGCGGAAGCGCTACTTGCGCTAATATCAGTGTGCTTTGTGCGGCTTCAATGAGCAACGGCAGTGTGCGGCTGGTCTGATGGCGGTTCCTTGAATGCATCCTGGACCGAGACCTTGAACTGCCCGGCTGAACTTGGCGCTTGTCTCCGGCCGGAGTTTGAGCTGATGCCCAAGCGAACCAGCCAAACAACATTTGCTTGCGGGCATGGATCAGTGGCCGCAGCAAGCCGTCCTTTTGTGGCGATGCGAGGAACACCCGAAGTTGTGCGCTTTCCTTCCCTGCGGTTCTCGAAAACTATGATATGCATAAAAAGGCATAGCACGGTGGAAAAGCACAGCTCAAACTCACCAAAGCAGGGTCCATGGGGGGTGGGGGCACCATATATGTTCATATGTTAATACATAATACGTATATAGTGTTTTATTTTCGGGGACAACATTTTGTGCGTAGCCCCAAAAGTGGGCCAAGTTCCTTAAGTCCAAGAAGTGTCATCGTTGAGGATATTTCTTGGAAGGGCCACCGTGCAGAAGCCGTTCCCTGTGCGCAGGAGCACCAGAAGTCAGATATGCTTGTGCGGTGTAGGTTGTGTAGCAAGGCAGAACAAAGAGCTGGCATTCATGCTAGGTTGTAAGGGCAGCCCAACAGAGGAGCAAATCAATACTAGTAATTCTCTAAGATGGTAGCGGTGGCAAGTAGTTTGTGCCAACCTCCCCTGATCAGCCAGGAGCCAAGCGCCAGCTAGAAAACAAACAAACACAAAACCGGTTATTTCTCCAGGACAAGGCTCAATTGTTTGTGGTTTAATGATCTTTGACCATCGAGTCATCGTTGCAACATGGCTTCGGTTGGCCTTGGCTTGACGCTTGCACCGACCAGATTGGAGAGGTGACTCAAATACCTGTAGTCAAGTCCAACCAACTAGCGATCGCGTTTCTGTTTTCTATGTGCCTCTATTTCCCCCCCACCCCAAGGGGCTGTTCGGCTCCCGATACCTATCACCAAAGGGGTGGGGATATCATACACCCCTGCGGGTTGACTTGGCCCCCCCAACAAACAAAAAAAACGACAAGGGCGAGTCCTTTTGGGGGGGTGTTCCTTTAAAGCCTTAGAATTAACCTCTCGCGGTCAAAAAGTGGCTGTGGGAGAGAGTGCTGATCGGGCCATCCGACACCCCCTGTCGCCTTGCTTTACGCCACCAATAGCGACAACTCAGCCAATGGATTTCTATGGGGGAGCAGCACACACTCTGTTTCAAGGCTGATTGAATGTGAAGTTGAAGGGAAACCTACTCCATCAAAGAGGAATAATGGATGGGACAAGTTTCAAAAGCTCTGTTTTCTCGCCAAAGACTGCCGACGTTGCCTCTATGCGGCCGACTTTGGGCAGCGACACTCGGCTTGGAAACCCAGCGCCGGATGCGAGCATGTGGATGTCCAAATAGGCATGAATCTGAACTGGGCACTCTTTGGTGGACAAAATACATCCCGCCCTGGTGTTGCTAGCTGCACGGGCTGCCTCACTCGCAGATCTGTGAGCGCGGATCGCACCTGGGATTTTGGCGGATCGCAGCCGGGTCCCCGCTGATTCTCGCTTCCAAAATATTGTTGCACACGCACATAGCTCGGTTGCTATCTGCTCCCCTGCTAAAAGGTTAACTTTTAGTGGTTTAATGGAAAACCTATTAGTGAGCAACAAGTCAAAGTCCTAAGATCCAAGCAAAATGCACTGAAGATAGTTCAAACTCTTTCTCAGTTGCCCAAAGGACCCAGAAATAAAAGGATAACCTTTTGTGGTTCCATGACAAAAACAATGCCCCAAATCATGGCAACCAACAGGCTGAAAGGTCGGCTTTGAACATCATGCAACTAGCTATCCTACGAGAGGAATCCATCTATTGAAATGCATAAGTTCTGAGCAAAACAAGTCATAGCCGTCAACCCCTTTAGGTCCGACTCGACGAGTCCCATTTTCCTGTGTTCAAGAGCCTGGAACATACCAGGAATGTTTTGAGCGATCTTGGCAGGCGCCTGTGATTCTGAAAGGAGATCACCCTTCCCATGTCAAGGATGTGCACCTGATTGCCAGGTTTCTTGTGCTACATGGGCGCTTTTGCATCAAAAGAAACCACCCAAGAAAGGAACAGGTCTGGGCATCGATATTTCCAGAAGGCTTAAACCGGGTGTAAAGAATACAATCGCTTTCGTCATGCAGGTTTTTGGAACCCACCAGCTTCTGAAAAGACTGAAACAAGAATTGGATGCCCAAGATACATGCCCTGAATCGCTCGCTTTAACCCCCACCCCCCCCCCCCCCCACCCGGCTGTTGCGGCGGAATCACTCCCTGGGATCGCTGGGCCGATTTGATCCTTCCTTAGGCGGAGGCTTGGAGCGGAGGTACTTGAGGGTCGCTTTGTCCAGCTTGGGATCCGTGTTCTCCGCCTCGCATCGACTTTTTCAGAAGGCAGTGAGTCCAAAGGCGGCGCAAGCAAACAGCGAACAGGTTTGCACCGGTTCAGAGTTCCTTAGTTCTCCGGAGAGCATCGCGAGAAAGGGAAACTCAGCTAACTTGGCCAACGTGATGCTTTGTCGCCAGCGGATGCAGGAAACATTGGGAATCCTGGAGGGGCTTCCCTAAGCAAACCAGGCAAAGGTGCTTCAAGTAGGTTGGTCTAGTATCTCTGATTGCATGAGGGGGGGGGGGTTATATGGAGAGTACCAGTCGAAGTTCCCCAGGTCGATTGGCACGAGGGATTTGGTCCCCTGGAAACCATGAGAAACCAAGGTGGAGCAAGTCGGCTTCCAGCCACTTGAAGGGATCACAAGCATAACTGTAAGACATCAGCCTTTCTGTGACATGCGAGTAAGCTTCCCGATAACTCCTTTGTCACATGATAGTGGGATACCCTTCGTATCAGGCAACACCTTGGCATCCCGACACCCAGGTCGTCGTTGCGGGTGAAGAGGTTGTTCATCCCCTCAGCCTGATCGAATGGTCAAAGCTCCAGACATGGACCGGGTGGTAAATACAAACACCCATCTCATGGATTAACTACATGGAACATTATCTTCCACGTGAGTCGTCCACATGCTGAACATGCAGCGACGAAGGCGGCCCCTTGCCTCTCCCGCAGTTGGCTCCTCAGGAGTCGTCAAACGCGCGCGTCAAGGGTCAACACTTCTCCTTGCCTGGGGAACAAGCAGGGACCGTCTTTTGCGTGTGCGTCTTGTCCAGAGCTTTGAACAAACCGCAGCTAAAAGGTTGATTCTATCATCGAACCCGGAAACACGCGTCGGATCAGCATGGTCAACTCGAAGCTTATAGAAAGGCGTAGGCCATGCGCCAAGTTGCAAAACACATAGCTTTCAAACATGAAAATCAGATTCCGAAATTATGAAAAGATGTACAACTCCCAAAGACACACGCATGCTTAAAACAAACAAATGTCGGCTGTCTTCTGATGCAGCCCCGGAAACACCTGGAGCAGAATTGTGAAAAGGAGACAAGAAAGGCAAGGCAAAACACATTGGCCATGGGTCAAAATCCAAATCGGCTAGCCCCCAGCGAACATCAACCAATCCAACCACTAAAATAGGTTCTAAAATGGGTGGCGAATTCACCTACCAATCAAAACGTGATCCAAAACGGTTTTGACGACCACAGCCACATCAGCAAAGTAAAACACCAGCCGGACACCCCAGCCAGTGGCCATACAGAGAAAAGCGGGCTGTTCTTGTTCTTGGTACTGCACTTGCCCAGAGGGTCCGTTGGTGCCTCCTGAGGATGGCTTTTGCGGGGCAAAAAGGGGTCTAAGCGCCTCCTTAGAAGGTACTTGGACCCTCTGGGTTGGTTGCAAAAACAAACACCTCCGAACAAAGAAAACAAGGCACCACTCAACGTTTTTGGGACTTGACAAACAGGACATGACCTCGGCAAAGATAAGCACCGCAAATGGGAGACGTCGTGGCAAAGGACAGCAGCATGCAACAATATGGTCCACTTTCTGACTTTCTCACAGAACGCTGCTGAACTACATGACTACCAATCCCATGGTTGCATCGTCAAAGTCCGTTCTTTCTGTCCTTCCCTTGCCCGCGGCCCCAACTATACCAAACAAACCAAACACCAAAGGACAGCAGCCAGGCACAAGTCGGAGCGGGTGGCTATGCATCCCAGGTTCCTCGGGAACCTAAAGACCTAAAGGCCGCATCTCTCACGCTGTACCGCGCTGAAGACAAATATTGCTGGACGAGCCTTGCCAACCTCGGGCGCCTGCCGCGACGTCCAACCACCCAAGGCCAACTGTTCTTCCGGCCAAGTGCGTTGGCCCAAGGTGGGCAACGCACCCATGTTCCAACAAGTCTGGCCCTTTAAAGGACGTGACATAATTGCTTCGATTGCAAGCCTGATGTTGACCCTGAGACAGGGACCCCGCCAAACAGTCACCCTCTAACTGAGCTATTACAACTCAGTTGACATCTTATGTCGACACCTGCTGCTTCCTGACATCTGAGCCGCCCGAAAAGCCGCGGCCTGCCCAGGTCTTAGGGCGTCGTAGAGGGACGGCCCAAAGCTGTCAAAAGGAGACCTAGGCTGTGTCTCAGACTGTGTTTCTATTATGCGAAGGCCTTCATTCTTGGTTGCTGGCGGTCGGCCACCCATTACCAATCGAGGCTTTCAATTTGAACAATGGCTAGCAAACGGTGTACATGGTTGGGGCTCGTTGGCTTCAACCCAAAGAGGGGCTCCAAATTGTTGGGAAACACTCAATCCGATCCGTGTCTCAGGGATGCTGGCTCAGGAAATGGTCAGGAAGCTTCCTAGATGAAAGGCTTGTCAGACGGGTTCTCAGAACAATTCGGGGGGCAGCCAGCACCCTGTCTCTCCTGAACCCAAACCTCCCGAGAAAAACCGAACAAAAACAGCCAAACAAGGCACTGAGATTGGGAAAGGCCCCGCCAGAAACCCAGGAAAAGTTCGGACGGAACCTTCTGAGAAGGGCCCGAACGTCCTTTTCTTCTGGAGGTGAAGACTCGGGTTGAAATATCATTCACGAACCTGAATGTTAAATTGGCTTGAACTATCAGCCACCAACCTGAAATGAGAAATGGTTCCATAAGAAAGGAACTTTCATCGTGGATGGGGTCGCACACCCCAGGTATGTGACGGCGCTACTCCCTCCCCCCCCCCAACAGCCCCCCCTCCACTCTTCGCAATACTCAGTGACTCTGCCAAATAGCTTTCTCTGCAAAATTGCAAGCCGTGCACGGGCGACCTGTGACGTTTCCAGCAACTAGTTCCCAACTTGTTCCCAACCGTTTCCCAACTGTTTATCAACTTTTTCCCGATCTTTTCCCAACTCTTTCCAAACCTTTTCCCAACTGTTTCTCAACTGGTTTCCGTGCTTTGTGCCAACATGTTCCCAACTTTCTCCCAACCATGTTTCACAACTTTTCTCAAGCACAAGAAAGAGGCCTCAGCATGCCCACATCAATGGATCCTGCTGATGAACCCAAATCCATAAAATTCCCTAGTTCTGGTCATACTCTCAACCTGTTTTTTGTGGATTTTGTGCAGCCTTGAAGAATTAAAACATTTCACTGAAAAGACCTCGTTTGAAAAGGCCCGAATGCTTGCTTCAAGACCTTAATTTTGAGAGAATATTTCTAAGCCTCAATTTGTTCCGCGAGGCTCCCTCGACTGGTCAGATCCCGTGTTTGCACTTCCCGGGATTGCAAGGAGCGCTTATTCGAACATCCCTTCAACGACATCTTGGGGAGTATAGGGGAACATGATAGGGGAAGAGCGTGGACTAGGGGAAGGTAGAAGCGGACATATACATGATTTTTTCCGAGACGCTTTAATGGAAGACCAAGACCCTCGGTTGGACACCCCAGACAGGTTTTGGGGTGGGTCTGGGTACGGGAATATGCCGCGAAAACGAAACATATGCGAACGTAGGGGAATATAGGCGAAAATAGGGGAATGCCACACAGTGCGGGGAAACGCGTCACGGAAAATTCAAAATACAAGATGTTCTTAAGCAAACAGAGCTAGTATGTCTGGAACACCAATGCCCCCCTTGCTGCAGGTCTTGTGAAAATGTCTTTTCGCGTTGCCTCAGTTTGGGGCTTCAAGCGGAGTCGACCCTCGGCAAGTGGGAATCATTTGATGCAAAGGGGAAATAAGGGAACAAAAGCCAAAGGACAACGGCTAGCTGGGAATGGAGGTTGGGGTTCGCTGACAAAAGGAGATCTTCAACCCGAGTAATTTGAGGGGGTCCCTTCGAACAAGGGGAAGATTGCCTGTATCAGTGATCCCACAACCGTCCTTGGCTGGAGTTAGGACCCCAGCAAACAACTACATTTTTGACTGGTTAGAAGGGGACCCCAAACAAGCAAAGCATCGAAAAGGGGGGCTACTGTAATTTTGGGTAAGAACCTCCCTTCCTGAGTGGATTGGCCCGCAAAAGTACTCAAACAATTCTGTGAGTGCCACTAAAACTGTCCAAACCCAAATCCATGAGCTCAGGAAGTGATCTAGGGGTTGATCCCCCATTCTTTCCAACCATCGTTCTTTTCAAAAGCCTGCTATTTTCTCTGATTTTTTCCGGAGATTTTCTAGAAAGATTCGGATCCCTGGGTTCAGAATGGACATGGAAGGTACCCCCACCAAACTTGGCGGTTTCCCTTTAAACCAACCCTAAAAAGGTACCTTGAAAAAAGGATACACTCAAAAAAATCGGGGAAATGGAAGGTACCCCGAGCAGGGAGGGACTTGAGTCTCAAACCGCTTCAATCCGGGCACCCCGCTTCAAACCGGACGAGGGGCTCTCCGAAGAAGAGCGCGCGCTGGCGGTTCCGCACCACCGGCAGGACGTCCCAGCCCAAGCTCTGGCGGAGGTCCTGGCGAAGGCTTGCCATGGGCTTTTCAAAATCCAAATCGGTTAGCCCCCAGTGAACATCAACCAATCACCACTAAAATGGGTTCTAAAATGGGTGGTGCACCTAAAAAACATTGGTTTTGACCCACAGCCAAATGACGAATGTCAATACTGAGTCTCTGTTGCCGCAGCTGCCCCAAAAAAGAGAACTGGAAATCACGGCAACACCAAAAACCAGCGGCAGGCCTCAGTGGTTCAAATCCTTCTGGCTGCGTCGTTCGAAGGACTCCTCGGTTGCTTTCTTTAACGTTTAGTGGTGAAAAATGGAAACCCGTTGGTGGGCAAAAAGTTAAAGTCCTAACATCCAAGCAAAATGCACCAAAGTCTCATTTGCCACTGCCCCCCCAAAAAAACCTGGAAATCACAGCAACGACAAAACCTGGAAATGAAAGGTTGACCTTTTTGGAACCTTGACTAAATCAGGCAAACTTTTTGGAACCTGAACGAAATATGGACAGGGTCAGGGAAACCAGTTGCCCAAAGAATCTGAAAATTAAAGGTGTACCGTTTGAAACCTTGACGAAACATAGGAACCAAGTCAGGGAACCAACAGGTCACTTCAGGTCGATTTGCTTTGGGCAACTGGGAACTCTTTGGACATGGTAGGACTTCATGTCAAACCATGGAGGTGGTTCCCCTCTTGAACTCATAGCCGCGGGGCTAGCAAGAGAATGAATGAGGTGAGAAAAGGCCCTTCGTCCTATTGGCAGGAGAAGGGATCGATCCCTTTCGGGGTCTGGCGGGAGACTTTTTTGAAACGAAAGCCAACAGGACAGCGAGAAGATTTGCGCCGCAGGGCTGCAGCCTTGCCTCTGAAGTCTACACAACACGCTCTTCACCAACAAGAGTTCTGCCTTCCTCTAAGGCACAAATCGCCATGACTGGAATCGCCCCTCCCCCCCAAACAAAAAAACGATACAGAGAAAACAATCGGTGAGCCCAATCCTGGTTCGTGTGATGTGAGCCCAATCCTACAAAACTAGGACTTACACTGTTGTCCTCAAACAATCTGTCACCATCTTTCCAACACTCATGGACCAACAATTCAGGACCGTAAGCCGATGGCACATAGTCAAACAGCTCCCTGTCCAGTGCACTTCTTAATGCAGCAAGCAAATAATGGTCCAGAATTCCTCACCATGAAATGTTCGGACCCCAAGCAAGGAATCTTCGTGTCGCAAACCCATGCATGGCTCACAAATAATCATCACATGCGACATTGATTTCTGCTAGGTTTCTCCATATCGGTCTCATATTGGGCGCACTGCACACACGGCAAACTGGACGCGTATGGTCTAAGAACAGATTGGTACGACAGGGCACAGAGTGTCAAAAACCACCCACCACCTCTGCAATCAAATGAATGATCACCCTCATCATTCGGTCAAGTGGTTCTAGCCTCAAGATCCTGTGAGATGAAACGTGGTCCAAACAACCCACCCAGAACCATGGCAATGTTCCATCCTGGAAATCGAAGAAACCCCCATGAAGACCAAGACATTGGAAGCGACTGATCCAAGCTGGCTGGTCAAGAGCATCTCCCTTTAGCAACAAGTATTGGACATGACTCGACTGTATAGAGTGAAAGTCGGTGGCACAACTCCTTAAGTCCCCTGCAAAAATAAATACAATAAACATATATAAAATAATGATAATAATAATAATACAAACACCATTTCCAGTAAGTAGTGATAGATTCCCTTTAAAACCAACAGGGGAAAATAACAAATACTGTATTCATTTCACCAAATGGACAACTCCCTTTATGCGGGTCTCAACTTTCCAGCGCGCCTTTTCTCCCGGCAGGCTGGCACGCGCATAAGGCACGATGATCGTCCAACAGGCGCCCCAAAATGGCATTTGGGTGTCCTGTTCGGGTTCCTAAGACATTCCCACGCCTCTCCCCTTTTCTCTTTTTTAGGGGTTGGACCCCCCCCCAAAACATGGCGCGATGGCTTTCCTTTTGGTTTCCGTTTTTGCCAGCCCCAAAAAGGGTACCCTAGAAAGACAGACCCATACAGAATCCAAGGTCTCCTTTCCTGAACATTTGCCCTGGCGATGTTTGGACAACCCAGCGCTTTGTGAGCATCTGGTATGTCAGGAGCACCCACGGAATTCGAACAGCCAAGCAGCAAGCTGAACAAGTTGCAACGACGTGAGCTGACTTCAAAACGGAAACACCATGACACCCTCGCGGAATCAGACAGGGCGTGAAGCCGAAAGGCTTCCCCGTCATCAATCGTTGGGGTTGGGATTTGACCACACCTCGAAGCAGGATTCTTGATTGTCCGGGCCGCACCAATCGAACTGGTTGTTCTCAGTCCAGAATGGATATGGCATGGACATATTGATCCTGAGCGGTTGAGCGGTCGAGGTGCCTCGCATCCCGCATGCCTTGCCTTGCTAATTCCTCCGATTCCAGAGCGGGTTCCCTGGTACAACACGAGTAAAGGGGTTGCCTGGGTACCAGACCCGATTCTCTTGAACCGAAACGCGCATGGAGTATCTCATTTGAAATGTTGCTCCCGTGTTCTTTGCCCTTCACAAGCAAGCAAGAAGTAGCTGAAGAATTCCGATTGGGATGCACGATTTGCTGTCAAACAGTGGCAGCTTGAAGTGCCTGTTGACTTGGCTTTGTCCTTCTAGCCTTAAGACAACCTGAGACTGGGGAATTACCTTCAAACAAGACACTTTCATTTGGTTCACCTAGTGCACCTGAGCCAACAGGAATTCCATAGGGAGTTCTTCTATTGAACTCTCCATCTCAGCCGGGTCTACACCAAAACTCGAGTTTTTCGGAAGGCGAACAAAAAACGAAAAACCATGCCCCATGCGCTCGGTTTGAACTCACCACTCTTGGCGGCCCTTCCCGGGGATCGATCGCGCCAACGGGGGGGCGCAGTTCCCGGGCAGTTTTTCGGGCAGCTTTGGCTGTTGGTTGGCGCACATCTCTCGGCACATCCGGTTCCTCGGGCTGTTTCGCTGTTTGGCTTCTGCCTGGTTTCTGCCTGAAATCTGAACGGCTGCTACACAGGTGGACAGAAAAATGACCAGCTGCACATATCCCCCGATTTCAAAATCGCGCAGCTAAGTCCGCTAGCCCAGTTCTTTCAGTGATCCTGCTAGAAGAAACAACGGAACTCCGGGCTGAGTTTATTCCATTTGAACAATCCAAACACCAAGGGAATTTGCCCTATACCAAACACCCAAGGAAGTCGAATATCGCTCAAGAATTGGGGTATGCTTTCAACCCGTATCCAAAGGGCCCATGTTCAAGAGGTACCGCTTCCAGGTTAGCAGGGCCAAGTCGGAGACACACCTGAGTTATAGTGAGAACGGATTCGGTATGAAATTACCAGGTCCTCCAGTAGAGAGGCTAGAAGGGTACCAACTTTGTTCAAGACGTCTATTTTAGTAGGGGAGCCCTCCCCCAAAAAAGGGTAAATGGGCACTACTGGGGACCTAGAATAGGCGACCCAGAATCATGCTTCAAGAATTCAAAAGGCCAAGACACCAATTTTGACGCTGGGGTTCAAGACCCGAAAAAAAGAAAAACATCAAGGACGATTCGCACATCCTGACAGGTATTAGCAGGTAGCCCAAGCATTGTTGTGGCAACTGAAACCCGTCTATGGCAAAAAGATGCCTTCACCTTCTCCCGGTCTGGCAAGTGGCTCACCTGGGGGGTTTGGGGTCCGCTCGAGTTGGAAGTTGAAACTTGTGCGGGTCCATGCATCAAGCAACCAGGCATTTCTTCAGGGACAGGCCGGTAAACACATGACCATTCATTCCAATTAGATATCCTATGGTACATTTAGCCCTCGGTTTTTTGGGTTGTCCAAAAAGGGGATGGATGCCCTTGTCGGTTGGTCCCTGCGTCGCGCCAATTTCGCGGAAGGGGCACCAGGAATCCAAACCCAGCCCCCCTTTGCCGACGAGGAGGGATTGGATCTTTGCGGGACGAAAGGCCAATTTTTGTGCTTCTCGCTCTCCACGATGGCGACCTTCTGATCTTGCGTGATGCACGCCAACCTCAAAAACCCACAGACTCGATGTGTGCTTCGCGTCGTCCATCAACTGAAATCCAGCATCCCGATCTTGCATGAAACCCGACATCCATTCTTGGGGGTCCCCCTTTGGTTCGCCTCACAAGAACTGCCATAAGGCGGCCTCAAGTGGAGACCCGGCCTAGACGTCCCATCCTTTTCCGTGTTTGCATTTGAAAAGCACCAAGGGAACACCATTTCCAGTTCTTTACCGTCAGCCCTTTTTGCCTCAGGTTTCCCACGTTTGGATCCGTGCCCTTAAGCCCGAAAGTGTCCAAAACTGATCCCATGGACCGCCCTGTCGGATTCATGGTCCCAAAGCCCAAAGGCACTTAAAGAAATGTGGAAAGGGACCCATATGAATCGAGGGCCGAGTAAGCCACTGCAGTTAGTTGCTACATGCATATCTTATGATGGTCGGGCATTCCCTGTTCAACTCACTGATCTCGATTTCCAAAACTCGTGTTTGACGATCACCCCTTCAGGTATGATATGCTGCAGATTTCTGCATTGGCGATGTCTGTTTGGCCCCTGCCGCACAGAACCCGCCTGGCGCTAACACGCATTGATGTTTGTTCCCACGCCCTTCGAGTTTGGCTTGGAAGCCAAAAAAAGGCAATGCTACTGTGGATGGACGAAATCCTGCACCACCTAAGAAACCCAGGAATGATGATCCCCCTGTAAATGCCAACAAGCACTGATTTCCCATGGGTTCAATCTGGTGCAGGATTCCGTCCATCCACAGTACCACACTTCCTGAACACATTCAGCTTAGGATCCGGCATGTTAAGTCCATGAGTCTTGTCATTGGGACACATTGAAACAGCGACGCGCAAAGGAGTTCGATACCACACAAAGAAACCATCAAACCAGGAAACTCTCTCCGGAAATTAGCCAAATACCCACAAAAAGTCGAACTTCCTGGATGAGCTTCCTGGCTTGATGGTTTCTTTGCGCATGTGTCATGTTTTTGCTAAACATCAAGATTCGGAGATGTTCACCTCCAACTCAGAGCTACTTCTCCCACGATGTCGTGTGTGCGCACGTCGTATTTTCTCCATTCAGTAAATGAAGTGCTCTACGGTGATCCGCTTCTACCTGATGTGCCCTTGTGTGGTTGCTATGACATTTTGGGTACCGATTGACCACCCTTGGAGGGGGGCAGTCGCTCTTTGATTCGGAAGGGTCGTGGGTTCGTTGAAGCCTTCGCGCTGTTCGTGATGTCAGCCCGGTTTCACCCGAAAGCTGAGCTGAAGGAAGATCTGGTGGTCGGGAGCTGCCCAGTGTTTCAATCTTTTTCAGGTCAAGCGGATGTGAGTGCACCTCTGGTTTCTGGCCTCTGGCTTCTGTTTTTTGTCTGAAAGTGACCAAAAGCTTTGACGCGAAGTTGTCCAGGTTTCATATGGGAGCCCCCCCCCCAGTCGATCCTCTGCAAACTTTTCGAGTGGCCAGGTAGTGTACTGGCGTCGGTCATCGGAAAATTGGAAGGTCTTCATGACGCTCTCGAGCGCGGCCTCCATTCCTGAGACAGCCCACCATCCAGGTTTCGAGCGGCCAGACTCTTACATGGATAAGCAACCTGGGGTTCAGGCAGGCCACCATTAAATCAATGGTTGCGGTTTAATTTATAGTCACCAATATTTACCCTTCAGGATTTCCATCATCCAAACTGGGTCCTTGCCATTCTTTTAATGGGGGTTGAACCCCAGGGAACTGGTCAAACAATCTTAGTTTGGCTTCCGTTTGAAGGGTCCAGGGTTTACTTGTCGAAACCCAATTTTGCAACCCACCCTGAGGTTTCGCAGTTTCGCACGTGCATGATATCTTGTTGATGCTGTGGATGGACCAGTTAGGAGCAACAAACCTCCAAAATCCTTGATATACTCAAACGCGGGGTCGGCTTTGTGCATCAGTCGAGCCGTACCTTCCTGATTCGTTTCAGGGATCCTTCTCTGCAAACAATTGGCCAATCCCCCCCCCAAGAAAAAAGGGGAAGTTCCTAAAGAGAACGAGGGTGAAAACAATGGAATTGGAATCAATGAATCAACCTCTGGAAAATCAGGGAACCCCGCCACAAAAAAAAAAGAAGATCAACACAAAAAACAAAACAAAAAGAACAAAACAAGAACCGATAAAATCACCAAGAAGCAAAAAACGGACACCCCGGCCGGAAAGCTTCCCTTTTTTTTTCTGGTACTTCCAACGCGTGGCCTCGCTCGCTCGCTGCTGCATGCCGAGCGGCGCATGTGGCCCTGCCGCCCCGCGGCGCGGATCGGCTTGCAGCCGCCCACCACCAGACTCTTGGAGTTCTCCGCGCGCTTCACGTTGTAGAGCTCCATCCGGTTGATCACCTCTCCGCGCATGTTTGTCTTCTTTTGCTTAATTGTTGCTTGTGAGAAAAAAAACACGTGTTGGAATTTGTTGATCAAGAAAGCAATTTGGGCGGCTGGCGGCTGGCCGATCTTTTCTTGGTCATTGGACAACGAACAGCGGTTGACGAAGTCTGGTTTTACCCTCTCTCCAACACTTATCGAAGTGGACGTTTCGGGGGGCAACCCCACAAGGAAAGCTTTCGTCTTGCGAATCTCTCCTGAGGGAGAGGCTATCAAGTTTATTGGTTTGCGGCTTGCCGAGTTTGGGTCAGAAAGAAACCACCCCTTAAGGTGTCTCATATTGGGAGCAAAAAAAACTGGTATCCTCAAAATAAACCCAGCAGCATTGGAAGGGTCACGAGAAGATCGGCCGAGGTACTTGGGCGAACAGAAGCGAGCGCCGTGGTAGCTTGCCCAATCCCCCGGCACTGCGATTCTGCCACACACTTAGACAGCCGTACGCCGCCACATGTCTTCCTGACACAGGGGGGGCCCTCTTTGACTGATATCACCACCCCCCTCTTCGATCGGAAAAGCAAACTGACATAACCCTGGTCATTTGCTTAGGTAGTTTTGTGTTGGGAGAGACCTCCACCGGCATCACTGCAACATCAACAAAAGCAACAAAGAAACAAACGAACAAACGGAACATCCAAAGTAGCAATATCATTAAAAAACAAAAAATGACATGTTTCTAAAATCAGCGAGACATTGACTGACCCGAGCTGGCTTGCCCGACATCATGTGGCTTTAACGTGTACATCGACTAAGATGAACAGGAAGCATGCCCCCCCCAAAAAAAGACAGATTTCCCCCTTGACGCGTCGTGGCGGTACTCGTTGACCTCAATCGTCCAAAAGACACTCAAGATCACTCAAGGTTGCGATGGAAGTTGTTCAGAACACAAAAACAAGTTGAAGTTTGGCCAGCAAGAGTCGACACAACCGGCCTCGGTACTTCACAATTCTCATTTTCTCAGCCGCGAAAACATGGTTTCAAGAGAAACAAACTCGGCCTCAGCTAAACATGCCTAGACATGCTTGGACTCTGGTCCATACTAAGCGACCTCTTGCAAGAGAAACTACGGTTGGTGGGTTGGGTTGGGTTGGGTTGGGTTGGGTTGGGTTGGGTTGGGTTGGGTTGGGTTGGGTTGGATTGATTGGGTTGGATTGGGTTGGGTTGGTTTGTTGCTTGGTATTCATGAGATTGGCTCACATAATTCCCTGTGCCTGACTACTAGCCTCTTCTATGGATGGCTCTTACTACATGCTCTTTGCACCTGCAGGATGGTTCCGCAGATCTATGCAAGGACCAATGGTTCACCAGCCTGGCACTATTACTGGCTGGGCCCGGCTCTGACACGAGGGAAACATCTCCACGCCCTTGCAATTCCCTCTCGGACACTCGCAATGAACACCACGACATCAACGGGCTCATTTGCAAAAGTAACCTCACACTGATGATGATGATAATAATAATGATGATGATGATGATGATGATGATGATGATGATCATGATTATCTCACGCAACGCCATACTCATGCTGACATCATTCAATTAGGCCCAGGCCTTTTATCAAAGGTGCCCTTTTGGGCGGGGTTCAAAGGGACAGAAACCGAAAGCGCCATTTTGCGCCATGGGCTCCCCTTTGAGGCAAGCTCCATATTTCTCAGATCAACAGCGTTCCCTGGGCCTCGCCCATGGGCGGGCCAACGGCGAGAGATCCTGCCAAGACCTGCGCCTCCACACCCAGGACGGAATTGCTGTTGGGCACCGTGATGCACACCTAAGTTGCATGGCACATGGCCGGCTCATGCTTTTGTGGTTCTTTTGCCCTTTTTTTTGGGAGGGGGGCCTGAGGGGGGCGCTTGCTTGATTTTGGGGGGTAGCCTTCTTTTTGTTGTGGTTGTAATGCAGAACGTACAGGAAAGCCGAATTAGAACTTCAAGAACCAACTCGAGCCATTCTATATCGGTGTAAACTATGCAAAAAATATTGAGGCCCTTGTATGCGGTCCTCTGACATCGGGTATAGTGAGCCATGTGTGCTCTTCAGTCAACGCCCTGGTTAGCTTCATTGATAAGTCCAGTGCAACAAGTAAGCTGTACCTGAAACACTTGCATGTTATAGGCCTCGAAAGCTGCGCCTGGCTATGACTGCCTCAACCCTGTCCAAGATGGACAGCACATGTGCATCACCGCGCAATCCTCGGGAACTTCCAGTGGCTTGAGGAGGGGGAAGAACGGAACTTGCGACTCACAATTCTCAAAGACCGCCCTTGGCCGATCAAAACCGATCGGTATTAACATGGTCTACCCAAATTCATGTAAGGAAACTCAAAAGGCGGCCGCGACTATGTCCGGCTGGGACTTCCCCTTGCTGATCTTCATCCATTCGGGTTTTGATTTGTGGCTCAGGTCTCGTCTGCACGCCCAACTAGCCCATTGAGTACCATGGTGTAAGAGTGATGATGATGCAGCCTCGTTTGATATGTCTCGCAATCCCTCCTTGCTCAGGAAGCAGGCGGATCAAACGTCACTTTTCTCCTTACCGAGTTTCCAACAATTAGGATATAATCAAGGGGGCAAGGGGGCACTTTGCAATTGCTTCATTGCGTAATCATTGTGTTGCAAAAACCAAGAGCATGTCCAGTGGGCCAAAAAAAGGCTTAAAGAACCAGTCCGATTTTGCCAGGAACGCCCCAAGGAGGTGGTTCAAACATGTCACGGCGAGTTGGCCCCAGCCTGTCCAGCTGAAACTCTGTCGGGGTGTGCGAACGACATCCAGGGATTGAGAAGACTCAACTCCCTCACCAGCCACAGGCTTCAAGGACTAAGTATACAGCATCGATAGAGGTGAGACAAGAGCCCAAGAATTTTGGGTGCTCCAACATGGTTCCGGATATGTCCCTGGTAAACATCACCCCACTAAAAGGAAACTCATCTCAACGCGGCCCAAGAAGGTAATATGTTTACCACTCAAAAAGGGAAACAAGGATCAAGGACCCGCCCATTGTTTGTGACACAACATGGATCTCAACTTGCAGCTGAGCTGCAAAAGAGTCTCGCGTCTGATCGGCTATGCGCTGCCGTCTCAAACGCTCCTGTACGTGAGATTGGCCCCTCTCTGGCCAACAACGATCTGGAAGCTGAGTGCTAAATAATAATGGGCTGCGTAACAAATCACTTATCTGTGTCTGGATTCCCTTTGCGTAAACTGAAAATTATGGGCTACTCAACAACTGGGACATCAAAGATTATCCGACTGCTTGGCTTCCTTGGGGTTTGTCTAAAATCCGCGCGTGGTGGCCGAATCTGTAGGTCCTCAACAAAGCTGGACAACCCAAGAGCACTTGCTCTGCGATTCTCCGTGCATTTATGTGAAATCCAGACTTGAGCACAACCTGTGTTTTTTCTTGTCGGCAAAGACAACCATCTGTCTCCCACTGGTTTGCTACAAGAACCTGACTTTCAGCTCCGGTGCTGGCAAAGCTCGCATGGCCCGAACAGCCAGGTCAATGTGTGCAATTCACATGTCTCCGGGCAAAGGTTCCGCATCCCGTACTTCTCCCGAGCGATTGCTCTACATATCCCTCCGTTTTGCGTGTGGTTTTGTCCGGTTTCAGCATGTTGGCGCAACAAAACCTGGCAAGGGAACTGTCATACGTTGTCTCACACGTTGAGTCGAGTCGAGTCGGGCCAAAAAATATGCAAATTGCTCAGTAAAGGCGTTCCACAAACATGTTCATGCTCGTGTTGTTTCTTTATCCAAACATGTACGCAAATTTGGAAGGACCAGGTATGTCGCGCAGCCTGGATTTGAAGAGCACGCTTATCCAAACAGAACTCGTCTCGCACTGCCTGGCGTTTCATGGCCTCCAGACTCCAGGCACCGTAAGGGCCTAAAATCAGTAGCATGGGGTTGTGGGGTCTCCATATGTCTCCATAATGTTGGAAATTGTTCAGATCCTACTGACTGCCTGAGTGGATCGGCCCGAACAAGTCCAAGTTTGCTAAGGTACCAAAATGGGTATGGGTCAAAATGAAGCAACCAGGGGAGCGCAGGTTTTAGTGCTTGGTTCCATTTGGCAGGGCACGCCATTTTGGGTACATAAGCTTGACCCACAGCCAAATGATCTATAGTGACTCAAGTCCGCGCTTCGGACCTCGGGTGCGACTATCTGACGCGCCACCCACATGGCTTCGCTTTAGTTTCCCTGTGCACACACACACATGTTTTTGTTTTGTTGTTTAAGCATAATAATAACAATAATAATCATGATAATAAAACCAAAACAATGAACATAATAATAATAACCAATAATCATAATCATAATAATAATAATAATAGTAATCATAATAATAACCCCCCCCCAAAAAAAACACAAAAAACAAAAAACGGCCACCACTCATCCATCCGCGGCGTGCTCAAGCAAATGCTCCTCGGGGGACTGCATGACCTCATCCTTGAAGGCCTCCTGCAGACTCTCGGTGTTGGTGTAGAAGCTGGGCACCTGAGAACACGCAAGTAACTCCGACTCGAGACTGGCGCTCGCTCCGGTTCAAGCCGCGTCCCAATAAACGAATGGGACAAGGCCGGACCCAATTTGGATGATGAACATCCTGAGGTAAATAGGAACCCTTCTTGGGGAAGACCCATTTTTAGAGCTTGGGCAGCCACCAAAAAAAGGGGGAACAAATTGGTGCCACTGAACAACCGAGGTAACTCCAACTCGAGACTGGAGCTCGAAGTACTGCAAGGCACTGAACTTTGGGCCCTACCCAACAAACCCTTTTCAGCATACCCCAAATTTCCCGTGAAGGCATTCGATTTGACTTTTAGTAGTTGCGCAGGTGTCAACAGTGGATCAAGCAGATGCCTTCTGGCGCTTCACTCGCGCAAACAAAAAGGGCTTTGCACGAAAAGCCATGATATGGGTGTGTCTTTTTTGGGGACCCCCCAAAAATGGTTGGTTTTCCGTTTGGTTTCCCTTTACGACCTCCCAAAAACAGGTGCCCACACAAAGGACACACCTAAGTATAATATGAGTCCATGAGAGTTCCAGTCCTAACTCCTAAGCACTCCTGGACACCTTGCCAGTGCCAATGTTCATACCTCACACAAGGGGGACGGTCCTGAAAAAAGGAAGCGAGGGCGCGCAAGCAATCTGGGGGGGAGACACCTGGATCCCCGTGTGAGTAAATTTGCAATTTTGTGAGTCCCTCTATTTTACGAAACACCCATACGCTGCTGCCAACTTCGTCAAGTTCGGACCCAAGCTCGTTTTAGAGGGTGCCCCCTTGTGGCGAGTGATCCGCGAGAAGAAGGGGGAGCGGGTATGCGCAAGTGCAAATTACTGCGCAGAACAGAGGGACAGGGTTTTGGGGGGCCCAATCTAAATCCTACGGAAACAAATACACCAGCATAGACCACAGATAGCAATGATTGCACACAGGCACCTCCAACCAGAGCGCTCAAACAGCTCCCCAAACAGCATTAACCAGCACCCCAAGCTGTATGCCCCAGTGCACCCTGCCGTCAATCAAGCAAAAATGCGCCCGCCAAAGAGCACCCCCCAAGCAGCCAGACCCGGCCGTCAATCTCGCGAAAATCAATCAGCACCCCAAACAGACCACCTGCACCAGCACCCCAAACTGCATGCCCCCTAGCACCCTACCGTCAATCTCGCAAATCACTTTCCCCCCCTTATTGGAAGTTAGAACCTATAGCTTTCAGCCATCTGGGGAACAAAACTAAACCGAATCCAACCCCAACTCCTAAGCCTAATAAGTCCAGTGGGGCGGCATCTTAGATTCTCAGAGGTGCCCCAATTTAGGTGTCCCATTTTTGGTCCGTCCCATGGCTGAGTCCTGCGCGAACTCTGGGCAGCCGCTGATGGAGGCAAACGGCATCTCGTGGTCACCCATGGCCAACCTCGAGGCAGCGGTCGCCCGCCAAAAGCTTTTGCCTCTCAAATGGGACCTGGGCCAGACACAAAGGGATGACCTTAAGGGGGGTTCCCATTGGAAGGTGAGACAATCCCTAAAAACAGGTCCCATTTTGGAAGTGACAAGACTTTTGGAGGGAAAACTTGCTGGGGCAATAGGTATATAGGGAATATAGGGAATGACCGAGACCCGGTGTTGGGAATGGACCTATTGGCATTGATCGGCTCCGGGACTCTTGCGAACAGGGCAGGATGGATGTGTGTTTTCCTTTTCTCGTTTCCTGGTGAGAACCAGCAAGAAAATGAAGAAACCAACAAGGCCGGGGGAAAAATCAAAAACGGCAAGCCTTTGGTCAATGGAACCTGAAAGAGATCTTGTGGTTTGGCCCATTTTCCTCTAGGCCTATGAAACCCATAGACTCCACGCTCCATGAAACCCACTCCAGAGCAAACACCAGGTTGCGGTTTTCACTTTCAGTCATCGATGTGAGGGGCCGAGGTTGGACCTGAAGCTGGAAAAAGCAGCCAGTTGCCACTTACCAAACCCAACTCAACCGTCCTCTGACACCTGCCCAGTGCGAACAAAGATAGGGTCTAGAAGACAAGCTCGTGCGGTGGGAAAATACCGAACATGTGTAACTGTACCAACCCTGGGGTTCAAGCCATTCAAACAAACTGGGCTAATAAAACCACCATCATTGAATTTGATGTCTCTATCTCACAGAGACTTGACAATGAACGAGAGCGAGAGAACTGGAAAGCCATTTGTGAGAGGGAGGAGATGGCAGGTCACATATAATTTCCTAATCCTTTATCTGCCATCTATTTCTCCCTTCCTTTTCTATTAATAAATCTGTAACGCGAGGCTGCAAGGGGTTGATCGATTTTCCCTTGAAGGGCCCCCAGTTTTGAGCATCCCATGTGGTTGACATATCAAATATGTTCCTAATATCCAATCAGTTTAGTGTGTTTCCCACCAATTCAGCAATTTAGTGGGACATGTCCAATCAGTTTAGTGGTTTCCCAACCCATTTAGTGGGACATATTCCATCTTTTCAGTGGTTTCCCAAGCAGGAGGACCATGTTGCGCGGGACATTTTGGATCAACCGGATGCCAGGTAGCATTTGAGATATTGCGCTCACTTCCTTGGCACCCTTAAGCAGGACCTCCGCCTCATGCCGCTCCTAGGGAGCCGAAAGCGACGAAAGTCTCCAGGGGACTTTTTGGATCCGAAGAACCGCCCCCTGGACTGGGTGAAGGGGGCGATTTTCCCCATCGAGTTTTTCAACTGGCCTCCAAAAACTGAAAAACAGTTGAAGACCAAAATGGATTTCTAAGACCAAAACTCATTGAGTTCTTCCCCTCCGGGTATACAAGGTAACCCTCCAAAACATGGAGACGTATGCAGCTGGGGAGCCAAGGGTTTGGCGAAGGAGCCAAGGACTGCCCATGACTGGCAACCTGGAAAAAATATTTTCACCGGAATGCTGTTGCTACCCTTTGGGGTTGGATGCCGAGAAGCTTGGATAAGGAAAAACGCAACCAACCATTGATCCAAAGGAAACTTTTAAAGGTTTGGTTCAAGGGATCAAGGGGTGTTGTTTCAAGTCAAGATGTTGGATCTGTATTTGGTGTCAAGGGAATTCCTTTTCTGGCTTGGCAAGGAGAAGTCACAAAGAACACTGCCATTGAGTCTCTCCCGGTAGGTATCCATAACCCTCCAAATAAGGGGCGAAGGAACTACCCTTGGCAGGCAACGGAATGCTGGTGCACCCTTTGGGATTGGATGACGAGGAGTTCGGAGAAGTGAAAGCGAAACCAACCCACTGGCACTCGTTGGGACAATATAAGCTTGATATCTATTTGGAATGATGCTCCTCTGCAAAAATAAAGAAGACACATTTCGGTGTGGAAACTCAGAACCACCATCACAAAATCATTCTATATATTTAGGCCCGTAGAGTGTTAAAAGAAAAAGGGAACACCAAACGGTTGCTATTGAATTCAGTTGAACACCCAACGGACACGACTTTCATTGTGAGGGGTCTATCGTGAAAAAGCTCCATCCCCTTTCAACTAGGGCTGTTCAATCAAGCATCCCGATGGAGAGGCGTGTGCAGTCCCCGCTTTGGCTAGCCAAACGAGGAAACGCAGGTTATGAATGGAATCACGGGGTCGCTTTTATTCCTCCCTTATCAGCCTGTGTGGAGCAGAAACTTTTTTGGAATGATCGGAAAGCAACATGCAGCACGTCTGAGACACCCGAAACTGGTCTGAGCCACCCGAAAGTGATCTTCCCAACAGGATAGCTCATGATGTAAAGAACATCGACAGCAGGAACCTCATTTGAGCTCTGGCACAACATGTTTCTACCTGTCCCCCTCCTCCCTGTGGATCCATCTAACCGTAGCCATGCAAGGAAGCCGCCCTATAGAAAAACAAAGAGGCAAACGGCCAATTGCGTATTTTTGGGGGGTCGCTGGGACCCAAAACATATGCGACTCACCATCTTTGTGCCAGACCGCAAGAATCACCCCACGCTCTGAATAATTACATCCAAACAACCATGCCCCTGAACCTCCCCCCCTCCGAGAAAAAAAAAAAAACGAAAAAAAAGAAAACATAAACAAGTGATGCTTCTATACTCCAATACTCCATTGAACCTAATTCACAGAAAACATGAATGTCAACCACCTATGGGATCCCAAGAAAAAACCGCAAAAACAACAAGCCAGGTCGGTGCCTTCTCAATGGACCCGTTTCGGAGGATTTCCCGCGCGGTAACAAAGGTTAGCAAATCCACCTTCTAGTTGTGAGCAAACAGCGGGATGCCCCGTGTGAAAGCACGCGGGAGTACAGCGAAATTCACACTCTTCTGATTCTGTTTCATAGTCTACCCAAAAAAATGGTGAACCAAGCTGTTTCGCAAGAGACCCCTGCCAGATGAGACGCTAACGCTGCATTCACAGCGCTCCGCTGCGCCGAGGCGGGATTCGCCGCCGCGTCTTGCCAGCCCTGGCCAGGTCTTCCGGAGGGGCATGGTGATTCAAAGTGGTCCCCTGTTGTGGGTTGGTCCCTTTGATTTCCATACCAAGCCTTACCAAGCAACAAAAAAAACAGGCTGCAGCATCATCGTGTTGTGGGTATGGTGTCCTTTTGGCTTCCATCTGACCAAGGCAAAAAAAGAGAGAGCAAAACAGGGTGCACCATTGTGAGACACACTGTGTCAGAATAGGAATCTCGATCCCCCAAAAGGGTAGCTGTTCTTTGGGCTTCCCTATAAAAGCTGAAAAGGTTTTTTTCAAGCGCTCTACTTTAAAGTTGTGATTTGTGTTGGAATGCTGCCCCATGCTTGTAGCGGTCGCTGCGGGCGTCCCGAAGTTGAGAATCTCCCTCTTGTTCCTGGTCTTTTCAACACAAATACACCGAAATAGGGGTAAGAGGCCACGAGATGACCAATCACTTTCCCATTCCATTTAGTTAAAGCTTCACTGGTGAAAGGTAAAGTAATGCACATCGCTACCAAGCTCCAACTGCATCATACTCTGGGTGGGAGCGTGGGTGAGAGAGAGACAGCGAGAGAGAGAGAGAGAAAAAAAAAAAGAGGCGTCGAGTGACAGATGGCAGCATATAGATAGAGGAGGTTCATTGAAACAGGAAGTTTTGGAAGATGGGGTTGCTCAGGAAGCATGAATGGCAGAATGAATATGTTGTTTAAACGAAACATAGAAATGCATGTACAAAGAAGCCACCAAAATGCAGAAATAAGTTGATAAACAAAACAAGAAAACAGCTAAGTAAATACTTGAAGAACATAGCAAGTTAACACCAACAAATACAAGAACACATAACCAAACAAGTACATCAATACACAACCAACAACAAACAACTATAAAACAACACCCATGTGAATAATAACATAGTGAAAGAAAGAAGAGCTAAATAAAGAAAGAAAAACAGAACTAAAGAGAAAAACACAAAGCAAGAATGAACAACATAAAGAAATTAACAAAGAAACAAGGACACACATAAGTCTAGGATGAAAGAAAGAAAACATGAATGACATAATGAATTCATGACTGGACGAATGGATGAATGGATGAATGCATGAAAGACCAAACGAATAAATGAATAAGCATGTGTTTGTTTATTACTATTCTTTGACTAAACCTAGCTTCCCCGAGCATAGAAGACATCAACACCATACAACAGTTGAATACTTGGATCATTTGCCTTTTGCTTCTTACAACTTGCTGGTGCTCGGGGAGGGAATCCCCTTAAAGGAATCCAACAGTTGGATGGTTTATAAGGATTATTGCCTCATTCCGCTTTCGCACTACCCCAATGCAGGTGCTTGCTTCCCCCAAAAGAGAATCGCTTGGGTTTAAGTCTACCCCCAAGCTAGCCCTGCCTATCAATAGGCAACAAACCGCTCCCCGCCAGGCCGATGCCTCGTCACTGACCGCCTGATCGACACGGCCAGAAGTGGGGTCCCGTAAAAGATGATGCTTGTCCAAGGCTTGCTGCTTGTCCAAGGCTTGCTGTCCACTTCCAGGAGTGACTTTTTGGCAGGCGTGGAAGGCTTGGAAGGAGTGAATCCTTGGAAGGGTCGGAAGTGCAACTAACCTGTCACATGAGAGGCCCATATTCGTTCTGGCCCATATTCGTGACCACTCAGACCCATGGACCTGTGATCAAGCGCGCGAAAAGCTTCCCCAATGATTGGCAGCCCTCATCTTGGCCTGAGGTAGACCAAACTGAAATACTTTCTGATGCTGTTCCATGGGAGTCTACCCAAAAATATGACATAGTCTTGAAAAAAAAAAAAAAACGGTTTCACTGCTTCACTGCGTGCGGCCACTCAATTCGATACCCTATCTCCGTCCTCCGGCCGAAGCTTACGGCCGGTGGGCGTCTCGAGCATCTGCAGCTGGGCAAGCCTCGGAGCTGGTGCGATGGGTAGGGAATGACCTTCCAGGTGTTAGGAATAAACCTAAAGATTCCCTTGAAGGAAGCATCAAGGAAACGCTCAGCGTGGTCGACCTGGCTATTATGCAAAATTATGCGAATTGCGGCATGATTTGGTGACTTGCTGCGTCGCGCTTCCTGGCTTATATTGGTTTGGTAAATTTGTTCCAGGGAAGCCTAGCCAAAAACATGAACACATGATGGACAAGGTTTCCTTCCTTGTCGCTTGGCCAGGAAGTCTTTCAAAACAATACCGCGATACATCAGATCACTCTTCAACATGAATCTTGCCTGGAAAAGGGAAATCCTTACTGGTCTCAGTCCCCCGTGTGCTGCGGCGGATTCTGGGATTCACATCGCCCAGAAGCGATGCGGAGAGTCGCCGTGTGGGGCTGTCCCTCACCTTTCATCTACCCGCGTTCGGACTAGCTCACATGACTTCGGTGAGGTTGCTTGACATATGAGATCGCTGAATTCCCGCAAGAAACACCTCCTTCCGCTTTTCTAATTGGTTCCGCACCGCACGTCTAGGTTCGAAAAGCCTGATGGACATGGAAAAGGGTGAGCACCTTTTGCGACCTTGAACTTTGAAATGGGAACATAGAGTCAGACAGATTGGCTTTGAGCGCGAGTGAAAAGCCTTGATTCAATCCGGGTGGCACCCGATGCGGAAGCATCATGGGCATCGATGTCCACCCGGTCAACCTATTCGGCGCATGCGAATTACGGATCAGCCCTCATTCTTTTGGCTTCGGGCACGTGAGTCTTCCAGGACTAGTCTGTCTTGACCCAAATCTGGGGTAGGGGATACTCCATGAAATCGGTGGTGTTAGTCACTGTTTGGGAAGAGAGCCCAATTTTATTCTCTCTGGTATTCCACGTACCCCAAAACAAATTCTTCCGGTTACGTTAGTCTCCTGTTTTGGAAGAGAGCTCAGTTTTATTCTCTCTCTCTCTCTCTCTGTCTTTCCTTTGCTTCTACTTCTACTTGAGGGTTGTGCCCTTCCAAAGCTGATAGGCGAAATCGCCCCTCCCCCCACGTGTCCAAGAAATCGGAGGGCGGCTTTCCCCAAAAAGGGGGTGCTGAGGGCATGAAAATCCTCTCTCTCTCTCTCTCTCTTTCTCTTTCTTTTAGAGCCCTGGCTATGAGTGTTCATGCGGCACACGCTGAAAAGCAGTTCGTGGACATAGATCCACATGGAAATGATACCAATTTCTGGCCGCTGTACCCAGATTTCGAAGACGTGCCTCGATATGTTAAATAAAGAAATCGGCTTCGTTGACGTTGGAAGGGAAGCAACAATTTAAATCTTAGCAGACTTTAAGTGGTTTGATTTCAACCACAAAACCACGAAAAACACACATGCAAAAATTGTTTCCCAACAACAACCATGTCCTCTACCCAGAGTTTGAAGACTTGCCTTGATATGTTCAAAAATCCAAAACAATGGCGCCGCTTTTGTCCGCGGACCGAAAAAAAAACCGAACCGCGGATCGCGCCTGTCCTTCTCCAAGCCAAAAAAGAAATAAACCTTTGACCTTTGGTTCCCCGACCTAAAGGGAATTCCCTTTGGATGACCCCTGCGCTTTTCCGCGAACAGAAAAAAAAGACAAAACAAACACGCAGACGGAAGCCGCCCTGTAGAAAAAAAAACGCAAACCGAACCGCAGACCGCCAAAGTCGCCGAAGCCGTCCAGCCGCCTCCGCTGGGGCGCCACGTCCTCCGCCACGAACAAAAGCTCTGCGCCCTGCTTGCTGGGCACGAAGCGCGGGCAGGACTGCGACTGAAATCCTCGGCTGAAGGGCCGCTTTTGGGCGCTTGCCACGCGTTTCCCTTGCAGGTGTTCGAGGGTGCTTCCCAAATATATATATATATATATATTATATATGTGTGCATGTATGTATATTCATAATGTAGGTGTATATATATATATATATATATTTATGTCTTCAATAGTAGACATGGCAGTTTGCAACTAGAATAGTGAAAGGTAGGCTGGGCATACATCTTGACACTACCTTCCTAGCAAAGGCATCAAAAAGGTAATTGTTTGACTCGCACGAATGTCTCGTTTAAGTGACCCTGAAACAGGAAATGGGGGACTAGGTCCTCCAGTAGAGAGGTTAGAATAAGCGTACCTTTTTTCTGTATTAGTAGGTGAACCCTCCCAACCAAAAAGGGGGTGAACAAGGGCACCTAGCTGGGGGACCTAGGGGGAGCAAGGCTGGTACTGGGACTTTCCCCTGCACAACGCAGCTTTTTGCTTCACCTCTCGGGGAAGCACCCGATACCTGCACGTATAAAGAACCCAAAGACATATGAACCTCCGGTCTGAGCACCAAGTTGTTGGTCAAGGGGAAGCAAACAATAACACTAATTATTGGGGTTTGTCTTAACATGGCACCACTTGGAAACCATGACAAACCATTGATGGTTGGTATTTACAGGAGAATCAACATAAACCAGGGTTTCTGAACGGTGGTGCGAAATGGATTTCGTCCATCCACTTTAGGTGTCCATAGCCCTCCCCCGAATCACCCCTCCCTCCCATCCCCCCCCACCCCTACCCCCACCCCTACCCCCACCCAACCCGCCCCGACCCCGCCCCGACCCCGCCCGAGCGGCGCTGGGCCATCTGCTTGGCCAAGTCATTGGCGCCCCGCGGCGCTTTGGTCGCCGTGTCCATGACCCGCAGCTCCGAGGCGGCGTAGGACCCAGCGGTGCCTGACGTGGGTGGCTGGGTGAGTTGGGTTGGGTTGGGTTGGGTTGGGTTGGGTTGGGTTGGGTTGGGTTGGGTTGGGTTGGGTTGGGTTGGGTTGGGTTGGGTTGGGTTGGGTTGATTGGTTGGTTGATTGGTTGGTTGGGTGGGTGGGCGGGTACCCCTTGGAACCGTTCCAGCTCGGGATGCTTACACATGAAGAACCAAAGGGAACTTTAGAAGGGGCTGAACACTTGGCTTGGTGCCGTTTTCAATGGTAACAGCCCCCCTTCATCTTCAACGTTGGACCCTGTCGAATTGGTTTAAACATGGCTCGATGTATGTCTACCAATTTTGAGTTGGTGTTCTATCGACCCCTGCGGGTGTACCTGGGGCGTGGGTTGCAATGTAAAACGATTTGGTATTGCGCGGGTAAACTACGCATGAATCCTCAAGCAACCTTCATGGGGCATGTCGACCAACATGCTCGTCGTGGACATGACTCACTCGCAAGCAACTTGGACGGAAAATGCTGAACTTGCTTGATTTGATATCCAGGTTGTGACAGATCTCGTAGCTCACCCTCCGTGCAACGGTTCTTGCGGGGATATGGCTTCCAGCAAATAGAGAACCTCGACCCTAGGACTACAAACATCCGAGAAAAAACACGAAAGCCCGACCCATCTCCTGGTTTCTCTGTAAACCCAAACAGGTCCTAGATAGTTTCATCATCCCCTTTACTTACCCATATGCAGGGAGTTGTGCCATCTACTTTCACCGCGGTGTACAAAATTCCTTTCTCCATCTAATCTCACCAAGTCCCTTGGTACTTTTCAAGGCTAGTTTTGAGGCGCGTCAACAAAGATGCCAAACTACCTACTCAAAAGCACCGACAAACATTCAAGCGCACAGGCCTCCTTTCCACAAAGGAGGGCAACTTCCTAAAAGGGTCGAACATGCACCAAACCGTGTTGGTGAGAGGGCAGAAAGAGCACCCTTCCCAGTGGATCCAACTACCACTATAGTAGGTAGCCATCAGGTTCTGCGTAAAGGATGTCTGGTAACTATAGCGGTACTATAACGGGCAAAACAATTGAATGGGTGTGTGAGCTACGTTGAAACCAAGCCATGGTTGTAGGAGTTGGATCCATTGGGGTTTGTTCTTGCTGGAAAAAAAAAACTTGGCACATCCGGGGAGAATATCATGCGTTCTGTCTCAAATCCGTATTTCGTCTACCCGAAGATGTGGGTGTGTTTTGAAATAGGGGATCTCAACCGGAAACCCATTGGTTTCCCTTTCAAACCAACCCGAAAACGGGTACAGAGCCTCAAAACAAGACACACCCTTGTGGTGTGTGGTTCAAAATAGGGGTTCCGGTTAGCTTCCTAAAAGTGGGTTCCGGTAAGTCTACCCTGCAGTAGCCCTGCATAACCCTGCTCTTTTGCAATCAGTCTCCCGCCAAAAAGTACCAAAGTCCTGCAAGACGATTGGCCGTTAACAAGGGATCCTTTGGTCAAAGACCGCGGATTCACTCTGGACTAACCGCCGGATGCACCAAACCAAATGGGCCAATCCAAATGGGTCACCAAGTCTTCCACTCAGTCACTCCCTTAGGCCAGCCGGATGCTCCCTCAATCCTCCATGTGCTTCAGTCCCCTGGCAAAAATGTAAATATGTCCAGTAGTGCTAGATTCCCTTCAAAACCCCCCAAGGGGAAAATAATAATAATAATAATAATAATAAAAAACAAAACATTTCAGGAAGCAATTCAGCAACTGGGTCACCAACTCTTCCCATTTCGTGCTCTGCTTCGGGGTCCTTCCACGGAGCTTCGCCTCCCGAGCCGAGGCGCTGAGGCGCTTGAGCTGAAAGTCCAGCACCGCCAGCTTGGAAAACCTGCGCTTTTCCCAGCCGCCACTCGGGGCACGACCATGAAGTAAAGCGGTACGTGTTTGCTTGTTTTTTTTTTTTTTTTTTTTTTTCTGTTTAGACTATATATATATATACATATTAGTTGGGCATGGCAAAGCAGGTTTGTGGAATTTATATACACAACAATGCGGTGGGTTGGAGTGAATCTATGAAGTTGAGTTTGATCGAAACTATATCCATGTTATACATATATACACATGACACTAAGTTGGTGTGGTGTTTGTCCATCAAATTGATATACATGACAATAAGCTGGTTTGGTGTCTTCATCCATGAAATTGAGGTTAATCAAAAGTATATCCATGAAAATGAGTTGCTGATTGCTTATTCGGGAAAACAAGTTGATCGAACCTTATATCCCTGAAAGCATGTCTTGTTGCTTGGGAATGTATATCCAAGCAAACAAGCATTTTAGGAACTTAAGTCCATGTCGCGGGGTTTGTATCCATATCAGGTTTATGGATGAATGTTGGAGACAGACGTGAAATTCAGGTGACGGGGTGAAGATAGCCGTGTTTATATGAGGCTTAAATACCCCACAAGGACATGAAATAAAAAGGAATTCCTGAGCCTATGTTGACTTTCTAGGGGGTTTTATATTGGTTTATGTACTATGTAGTTTGCCATTATAAATATATGGGATCCCCAACAAAGGACCCACATCAGTTGGTTTACATGCATGCTTAATACGATTCGAAGTGCAGGTCAAAGATCAGTTCCGCGAATGAAGGACTTGCTGGTTCGATCGGCAGGCAAGGGAATGACAACCCAGAAATGCAACCGGCGGGTTCCTTTTGCCGGGGATCCCTAGCTTCCCTAGCCTGAGTCTTTTTTGGGTAGCATAGATGGCTTCCACTAAAAGAAAAGTAAACCAACCTGAAACCAGCGCAGTCTATGTTCAACGGAAATGCGCCTATATGCCCTGTGGAAGAACAAATTGACACTCTCTTGTGTTGATTTTAACCCGAAGCTCGCCCAAGCAACAATAGAAGGCGCCGCCTTTGGCTCACTTACACTATATAAATTGATCCTCCCCAATTTGAAGTCCACAACGTTGGCAAACAAAAAGAGCACCCTCTTCCCGAAAGTAGATGTTAAAGGGAACCTGCTGGACACATAAGACTTCCAAAGATCGTACATTTCTCTTTGACCCCCTCAAACAAACTTGAAACCCATCCAACAATGCGTCGAAGGGGGACCCCAAAAATGTGGTTTTCTTTCGATGGCGTATTTGATCAGCCTCAAATGGGAAAGCACACAAAAATAGAAAGAGTACCATCCAAAACAGCCAACCCCAAAACACCAACCTACAAAAAAGGGTTACCCTACCCACAAAAAGGAAAACCCGAACACCTACAAAAAAAGGGGGTACCCTACCAACAAAAAGATGCAATCTCGGCTGGAGCTTCGACCCGCCCCACTGCCCCCACAAAATTCCGATGCGCGTGCTCGGCCATGGGGCTCGATGGGCATGGCGCCGGCGCCCTGGGAGCAGGTGAAGCTAAAGGCGGCCCGGTACACCTCAGCGCGGATTCGCCGTGGATCCCACGGGAGGACTCTCAGCACCAAACACGACTTGTCTCACTTCCAAACAACTACATCTTTTTGTCTGGTTAGCCGAAAACAAAGGGGACCTCAAACAAGCAAAAAACCAAACAGGGGAGCCAATTCTGAACAAGAACCCCTTCCTGAGTGGATGGGCGAAACAAAGTACCCGAACTTTTGGTTTGCCGCTCAAACGGTCCAAACCCCAAAAGTGACTAAAGTTCTAGGGGTTGATTCCATTTCCATTCTTTTGAGCCATCGTTCTTTTCAAAAACCGATCGCCATTTCCCCGGGGTGTTCACGATGGTTTCTAGAAAGAGGATCCCTGGGTTCAGAAAGGGGAAGTTACCCTAGAACCAACGACGAGTCTTGGGTGCTGCAGATCCCCCACCAAAACGTTTATCTTTTTGCTGGCGAAAAAGGAAATATGAGGGGAATACAAAAAATAAAGTCTAAAAATCCAACCCGATAGCACCAAAGACTAGTTGTCTCCCTTCCTGAGTCTGAGTGAAGTGGCCAAAAGACGTACCCAAACTTTTTGTCGATCACTAAAAGGGTCCAAACCCCAAAAGTGACTAAAGTCTATGAACTTCAGAAGTGAGTTGCTTAAACAAAAGAAACAGCTACAACCTCTCCCCCCAGGCCAAAAAAAGGAAGCAGAACGAACAAATGCCCAAGGGTTAGGGAAATGGCTTCGATTTGAAAAACATACAGGATTTTAGTGGGCACAAGGCGAGGCAGGGTCCCTTGCAGGGGGTTCTGGATAACCCATGCGTAATGTTGACCATGTGAATTTCAACCAACTCGTTTATTCATAGGAAGGGTGTCCGATTCTGGGTTTAGTGGGGAGTCAGCCCACTTTTGGAGGTGAACACCCCCACAGGTTCAGCATTATTTCTAAACAACTTGGACCCTTTCTTGGTTGGTGCCCCAGTCCTGCCCGCATTTCTCGCTTGAGAAACATAGGAGTGAAGCCGGCAAGAAGTGAAGGGCTGGAGGCAACGAAAATGGCCGAGGTCATGAGTTTTCGCGTCTTGTTGGTGGTTTTCCTGGTCGTTTCCCTTAAAAACAACCCAAACAAGGCACCCTCAAAAGAAAAACACATTTGGCAATCAGTGGTTTCTTCCTTTTCTAGGAAAAAGGAACACAAACCGACTTCCAGAACAACTGGGATGCATGACTCAGAATGGGGCAGGTTCTTAGTTTGCTTGGGTCTAGGCAAATGAGCCCCGGACAAAATCATGAACTTTTCCTCAAAGGACTTAGACAATTGGGAGTCGACCTCTGGAATTTGCAGCACACTTGAGTAGCAATCAAACCTGGTACTAAAATGGTCTACCTGGAACCATGTAAAGAATCAAGAAGGCGGCCGCAACTAATTCTTGCTGGGACTTTCGCTTACTAACCTTCATCTACCCGGGTTTTGATTGTGGCTCACTTGGGTGCCCCCTGTCCTCCCCAAGCAACAATAGACTATCAGCAAATTGTCCTCTGCTCATATGAAAGGGCAGTCCCGCTCCGTCTGATGTCTGCAAAGGGGAATCGATTCCAAAAGGGTTGATCCGACACGGCACTTTCCCTCCCCAAAGGTTCTGTATGGTTTGCAATTCCGGCACACTGGAAGCGACCTCCCCACGCTTGGCTATAACACCTGCTTAACATAACCCCCCCCCCAAAAAAAAAACAAACAAACAAAAGGAACAAGTTAGGAGGTTCACAACCCAACATCACCAGCTTGGGGTTTTTATCTTGGCCAAGTCCGCAGCATCCTTGGGAGATATGCATCAGCGAGCAGCTCTTAGCATTCCAATCCGCTTGTCACTCGAAAGGCAACAGGAACCGCCCGCTTTTCAGGGATGTCCATTTCAAAGTTGTGCTCCAACTGCTTCTTGTGGCGGAATCAACACCCAAACCCCAGTAGCCATTGGCAAAAGGGCACCCTTTGCAAGGCTAACCGACTCCCAAAGAGTAAAAATAGCTACTGGGTCTTCGTGCTTTCCCTTTTGGAGGATCTCAGCGGAAACGAGTTGGCATTTTAAGGTTCCTCAACTAAGGACCGGAATCAAACATATCATTAGTGAATGAGGTTTAAGGGCCGTTGTATCATGTTTCCCAATAAGTGTCCATGTATTTCCGTGGGTATGTGTTGAAAGCGGCGGCTTTCCTTTCGGTTTCCCTTTCAACCAACCCAAGAAAGAGTACCGACTGGCAACAAAAACGGACACATCCCCCCGGAAACAATCCAAAATGTTGGGTTAAACAAGTCAAACATTATCGCCGCTCAAGAAGAAGGGTTTCTCAACTTCCATTTGATTAAGTTCCCTGGAAATCGTCATACTTCCACTACTGATAGATGTCCTTTAAATTCAAGAAAACATACGCATTGAGCAAATGGAAGTTTTATTGGGCAACTAGCCTCAAAACGACCCACGCGCAAACATCACTGCCTGAGTGTATTGGCAAAATAGAAGTCTGAACTTGTTATTTACCAAACAAATGCTCTTCCCAAAAAGTATACCTTCTATTTACTTAGCCCCTGGACAAAATATGTTTGTTTTATTTATTGTATTTATGTCCAGTGGTGATAGATTCCTCCTCAAACCAACAGGGGAAAAACATCATATTCAGCAAATGGAAGCAATTAAGCAACTGGGTCACCAACTCTTCCCATTTCGGGCTCTGCTAGGAACTCTTCCCATTTAATGTATGGTGTTCAGCAAAGGGAAGACATTTGCGGTAGTGAAATGGATTCCATTTAAAACCAACAGGGGACGTAAACAATAAAAAAACAATAATAGTGATAAAACATATAACAAGAACACCTTTCAGATTCCTCCTAAACCAACAGGGGGAAAAAACATTATATTCATTTCAGCAAATGGAAGCAACTAAGCAGCTGGGTCACCAACTTTTCCCATTTCGGGCTCTGCTGGGAACTCTTCCCATTTAGTGTATGTGTTCAGCAACCGGAAGATTGTCCAGGAACCGGAAAATTGAACAAACATGTCCTTCTGCCCATGAAACAAAAAGATAAAATACGTGCAGTAGTGATAGATTCCCTCAAAATCAACAGGGGAACGTAAAAAGGAATACCAATTCCTTTCCGCAAAGGGAAGATTCCGTCCAGTAGGTCCAGTAGTGATAGATTTACGTCCAGTAGTGATAGATTCCTCCTAAAACTAACATAAAACAAACAAACAAACATGTTTTTCAGCAATGGGAAGATCAAGTCCAGGAACTCCAGGGAGTGAGACACCCGCGGCAACTTTGGCCGAGGAGCCACGGAGTTGTCCGCGGAAGGCGCGGGCAAGCCCTGCATGGTGCCCCCAAACTCCGCGGGAGCGATGCCCGGCAGAACCACCTCTCCAGGCGACACCCAATCTTTCAGGGGTGGATTGATCGTCTCTGGTGTGTTTGGTATAGTCTGGCTTGGTTTGCTTTATGCTGGTTTGATTGTGTTTGTTCGATTCTGAGTTGATTGGTTGGATGGATCTATTTTGGTTTGGTTGCTTCGGTTTGATCTATTTTTGGCTTGGCTGCTTCTCGATCTATTCTGGTTCGGTTCGGTCTGGGTAGGTTGGATTGATTGGGCTTGATCTTTTTGGGGATGGTTGGTTTGGGTAATCTTTGGGTTGGTCTGGTTGGATCTGGCTTCGTTTGGGTTGTTTTTTGGTCTGGCTCGTCTCTGGTTTGGTTTGGTTTAGCGCTTACCTCATTTTGGTCTGACTAGTTCGGGCTCGTTGGCTTGATCAAATTTGGGTGTGGTTTTGGTTGGTGTGCGTTGATCAAATTTCATTTAGTTCGGTTTGGTTGAGTCGTCTTGGCTAGGTATGGTTTGGCCAATTTTGGTTCCGGCTGGTTTGGTGTTATTTCGGTTTGTTTTGGGTTTGGTTGCTTTAGGCTGAACTATTTGATTTGGTCTACTTGGTGTGGTTGAATTTGGTTTGTGTGGTTTGACTTGATCTAATATGGACCGGTTTGGATTGGCCTGGTTTGCTTTGATCTAATTGGGGTTTGGAGTGGGTTGGTTCTGATAGATCTAGTTTGGTTTGGTTCGGAATGGTTGGCCTTGTTGGATTTGGTTGGCTTGGATTTATTTGGTTTAATTGGTTGGTCTGGGTCGATGTATTTGAGCTTGGTTGGTTTGGTTTGGTTTGGTTTGGTTTGGGTTGGTAGGGTCTGGTCTGCTTGGATCTAATTGCTTCGATTATTGGTTTGGTTTGACATTCTTTGGCTTTCTTGTCTGGTTTGCTCGAGTTTGGCTTGTCTTGGGCTTGGGCAAAACACGAGAGCCCTTGCAATTGTCCAGGAAATCTTCGGTGGACACCCAAAGAGCCCTACACCTTTACTAGGTCCTCCAGTAGAGAGGCTAGAAAAAGGGTACCATTTTTTCGGTCATCTAGTAGTGGAACCCTCCGCCAAAAAAGGGGTTAGAAAGGGCACTACTGGGGGACCTAGTTTAGGTCATCTCGCAAAGTCGTAAAGCTCGACAGGGTCTTCCTGCCCCCGCTGATCCCCACCCCAAACGCCCGATTCCTTGGCTGCGGTTTCGCTATAGAGGGACGCTGGGAATCTCGTCACTGGAAATCTATCTTTGCGTGTCACTAATTGGATGACGAGGCAATGTCTTACCTTAAGAAAAACAGATTTACTCCCCCCAGGGCCCCCCGGTTGATGAGACATTTAAATTTCACTGAAAGTCAATGGTAAAAGTTCCAAAAGCATAGAAAGGCAGGCATCCGCCCACCAATGTTGGCATCCTCCTTTTGGATGCTGTTGGACCAACAAACACCACACAATGCTGTTGGTGCGCTGGTTCGCCTTCGCTTCCCTTTCGCCATCGCCGAAACCTTCATCACCCCTACAACAGGGAGTGGCGAACCTTTGCTTTCCAAGAACAGCTTTTCCTCTACCAAAGCACGGCAAACATAGCGCTTGTAACACAGCTACAGGTTGGTGGTCGCGAGCTACAAAAAGATTCTAACCTGGGCCGTCCTGAGATACCCCGCTAAAAGTTTAACTTTTTGTGGGTTAGATGGAAATCCAACCGCTAAACACCAAAAACACTAAAACAGCTAACAAAAAATAAAGGAATCAAAGGGATGGCTGGGCTTGCCACCAAGTTGACACAGATCAAAATTGGATTTCTCCTCTACCTCTCGGTTTCCATCGAACGAATCGGCCTGCAACTGCTTGAAGCCGCTGAGCCTGGCTTGCCTCAGCCAAGCAAAACCTGCCAAAGCAAAGGACCTGAGGTATAAACGGGTCGCCTTGAGGTGGGTCCCAAAATGAAAACGCGGGAAATCAAAAGGACCTGAAACGCAAGGTTCACCTTGTGGGACCTTGGCCAACAATGAAAACGTAGGAAACCAACTCGGCTAGCAGAGTTGTGCACTCGGCCCAGCAAGTCCAAGCGGCTTGTTTCTTAAACGGCCTGGACCGAAAACGTGTCAAGTGCGGGCAATCAGAGAGTGGGATATCTCTTTAGACAAGAAGTCAACCTTGACGAGAAATGAAACAACCAAGCATCATCATGCATGAACAACACTGTTCACAAGCGAGTCGCCATCATGCACTGCGGGCAATCCCCGTCTGTTGGCTGTGAAACCCCGCCTTTCGAAGGTTCCACTGGCCTAGTGCACTGAAAGGCGTGCGGACGGTTTTCGGGAAAACTGATTCGGGGAACCTTGCGGCGTTCCGGACGGGAGTGAGTTGGCTTTGTCCAGGGTAAGCCTTGAAACAAGTGAGTGTCCTTTTGTTTTCCTTTAACACGACCCCACAAGTTGTCCCTCCAAAAATGTACTCCAACACCCAGGTCTAGTGTTTCGTCTCAAAATCGCGGGCCCCTAAATTCGTGCTTCACGAAAAAAAACAAAATAAAACCCACCCATTTTGGGAGACCGATTCCTGTTTGCAGCCCCCGACCGTCCCCCCCACGGCGATTTTTGGCTCGGCGGCTGTTCCAGGAAGGTCCTGTCCGGCTCTACCGCCTGCCGGGCCCCGACTCCCGATTCGATTGGTCCAGGTGACCATAGTTTTTGTTGACAGAACGCACTACCTCGTGCCTGTGGTGTGTGTGTGTGTGTGTGTCTGTTGTGTGTGTGTCTGTTGTGTGTGTGTGTGTCTGTGGTGTGTGGTGTGTGATTTTTTGAGGGGTTCCTTTTTCGGGTTTTTGAAGGGAAATTCTACTGGAAATGCACCATTTTGGGGTGTCCCCTATTTGAATAAACATCCGCTTGGAAAAAGCAATGGACACCCAATAAATTTGAGATTTACATTTCACAACGCGCGGAGCTTTTTGACCGGCATCCACAGTGTATGAGGGGCAAGGTCTGGTTTGACAGGAAAACATCACAGGTGCGGCTCAAAGAAAAACAGCTGGGATACTCAGGTTTTGTGCTTCCATATCCTAAGGTGCCATTTTGGGTACCACTGTTCGAGCCACAGCCGTAGGTAATTGTGATCTTTCATTCGTGACCCTTCGGTGGTTATCATTTAGGTGGGGAGTTATGTCCACCAACCACTTTGAGGGGGGTTCCCCATGAAAATTCCTAGCTCTGTATGAGCGACAAAGTTTGGCTTTGTTGGCGTGGGTGCACTCGATTGCGAGAAACATAGAACATGCAATCACCAAGCAAAGCTCGCTCTGTACGCTTTTTAAGGGGATTGGGGAACTCAGTTGCTAAACGGCAGGACTTCAACGCTGACCCAGTGTTGGGGGATACATGGGTGTGTCTGTCTTAAAACAGATTGTGGTTTATTTTGCTGTTCTTTTAGAATAACCCCAAGAAGAGGTTCAGAAGTACCCTCAAAACAAGCACACCTACTGGGGCACCATTGTCCAATAGAACCTATTCACACTCTTTTGAGGGGATCAGCCTCCACTTGGGATCTGAAACGGACCCGCGATGCCCACTCAAAGGCTGTGGACCGCTCCTGAACCAAAAAAACGCAGGGAAAATCCTGGCGGGGTCAAGGAAAATGATTGGATATCTCATGTCCTGAGTGGACTGCCAAAACAGTCCGAACTCGTTGTCTACCACTAAAATGGTCTTCCCAAAAAGTTGAAAGTCCAGAAACTCGTTGGAAGTGAGATGTTAGCCCATGGCATTTGAATCTACGTGGGTTGAGTGAATCCCAAACAAGTTTCCAGAACTCTCTGGAGGCTGGCAGGGAGCGCTTCAAACTAAATCCGGAATCCGAGGTCTGATTCTTTAAATGCAAATTCACACATTCGTAGGAGCCCCTATGTTTCGCCCTAGAAATATCGTTAAGAGGAAATCCTGCTTAAAGTGCGCCACAAGGCGACTAAATCCACCAAAAAGGGAAGTGGGTGGCCATCGGTTTTGATTGGGACCATTTAGTGGACATCAAAATTCGGTGGGGATTCATGTCCCCCAACCACCTCTGGAGGTGGTTCCCTACATCAAGATCATAGGCAAAGACCAATGGATCAGCTTGATTCTACATCCATACACCTCAAACAATCCCAGACCTTGGCAGTCGCCATGGACAAAAAGGGCGCTCTTTATTTCGGTAGTTCCGCCACATTGCTCAAGGCCCCCCCCCAATTGGAGTGAGCAGAGCCTACATCTTCTTTTGGTAGCTGAAATTGAACTTCCATTTGGTTAAGATCCCTGGAAACAGTAAAAATATGTCCAGTAGTGATAGATTCCCTTTAAAACCAACAGGGGAAAAAAAGCAAACAAAAACACATGGAAGTGAAGGGACGCCCCGCCCCCCATCAAAAAACAACCGAACAAAGGGGCGCAACATCTCCGCCCCCGTCAGCCTGCAGCACCTCTCGCACTGCACGGGTGTGAAGGCTGCAGGCCGCATCCAAACTCCTCAATCCAGCAAATGGAAAGCCCCTGTCTCTCACTTTGCTCACTTGCAATCGAGTGGATTGGCCAACAAAAAGCCTGATTTGTCTGTCTACCACTAAAAATGGTCCAAAACAAAAAGTGACAAGTTCATGAGCTCAAGAAGTGAGTTTTTGAGTGGATTGGCCCAAACAGGTCCAACTGTTTGCCCTAAACTGGTCCAGACCCAAGAAGGATCAAGCTCGCCAGGGGAACATGCGGAAAACCTTATGCCTGACAAAGCCCTCTGCTCAAATCTTAGTTTCGGGGAAGAGCGGAACTAGGCGTCTCAATGGCACAAGCTCCGTGTGCAAAAAAAACAACTTGGCTGTTCAGTGGAAGATCATGTTGCCCAAAACGAAGTTTGAAGGCCTAGGCAAATAGCCGGAAGGAACGCCTTTTGGCTGGTTTCACCGCGCACCTTCCGAATGACAGGGGCGCAGACTTGTTCTGCACAAAATGCTAGTCCTTTGGCAATTTGGGGACCAAGAAAAGCATTGTCAAACACTTGGAAAGCAAACCAAACATCGTCTTTGGGTATCATGCTACGACTCTCTTCTTAGCTGCACAGTGGCAGCTCATGAATGCGAGAAGACAATTGGTGAAGGATGAAGGATGCTTTGCAGTCGGTCATGTGGGTGTTGATCACAAGGTATTTTTTCCATGGGATGACTGACCATTGGGAAATCTACGAACAAGATGAAATTCTCCAGTGAATGGGACAAGTTACCATGGTCATTTGGGGGCCGAACGGAATATTGGTCAACCCCCATGTGTCGTGGAGTTTAAGAGGTTCTGCCAAGGAAATTAGCCTCGGAAAGGTGATGTTTAAGCCACCTCCCCTATAAAACCGGATTTTGTAAGGATTCCTGGATACATAACTGAGTGGAAACAAAATGGAACGACGTAGAGGTAACATCAAGTAACATCAAAGTGGTCTAATATGTGTGCATATATTAATATACATATATATAGAGATATGTTCCAACATTCCAACAATCTGGGTTCTTGCGTCCTTGAGAACTGTGTCTGTCTCAAAACTCAGGAAACCACCTATCGTTTGCTTTAAATAAAGGGTCAGCCAGAAACGTGTTGCCCTTGGGCGAGTATCTTAACACAGCCTCTTAGCCCCACTGCGCCCCATGGCATTGCCCGCTCGGCTGCTGGCTCAAGCACAAACTCCCAAATTGGGTGTCGGATGCTGGGGCGGGGCAACACCAAACGATGGTTTTCCTTTCGGTTTCTCTCTAGACCACCCGAAGAACGGGTACCCTCCAATAAGCCTCCTCCAAAAGCGCACGCACAGGCCCACATAGGACACTGCGCTCGCAACCCGTTAAACAGGAACCCGAAAAGTCACCGCCAAGGTGCTGAATTTGCTGGGGACTGAGTAGCGGCACGGCGCTCGGCGCTTTCTCCTCCGACGCTTGTGTGTGGGGGAACGGGGGGAAGGGGGGTGGAGGGGTGGAGGAGGGGGGAGGGAGGAAGGGGGGTGGAAGAGGGAGGGGGGGCGGAGTGGGGGGGAGGGTGGAGGAAGAGTGTTCATATATTCAAAGGAAGAGTGCAACCTGGAAAATCACCCAGCTGAAATCTATCCAGCGGGTGGGGGGTGGATTTTGAGTTCCATTGTGGCTGCGGCTCAAAAAGACGTACCATGGCACCCCGGTAAATACCAACGAATATACGGGTGTGGGCCAAAAATGGGGTAACCCCTTACTAAAATGGCTTGCCCTGGAAACTGGCAACAAGGCCTAAAACCTGCGGTCCAATTCCCTGTGGCCGAATTTTGATCCCCATACCCTACCCAGAGCGTCCAAGTAAATACCTTCCAAGGAGGTACTTAGACCCCTTTTTTACCCCCCAACAGCCATCATCCTCAGGATGTACTTGCAATCTCTGGGCGAAAGCAGGCAACACTGGAAACACACATTTCGCGCCGCCGGCGCTCCCGCTGCGCGTCCACCGCGTACAAGTTCCCGAGGTCCTGAAAAAACCGGGACCCCGGGGTCTTGGGTGGAGGGGTGGGATATTTTGCTGGGTTTTAGGGTCTGGGGTTTGCCGTGGGATTCATTCAGAATAGGAGTTCGGTCTTGCTGTTTTTGGATTCTTGGTCTACGGGCGCAAACATAAATCACCCGGATTTGTGAATAGGTCGAATGGGGTTTTAACCCAAACACTCGGTTTTTGACCCCTCCAAGAAAAACCTCATTTTGTATCGGGCCAAAAGGTAAACATGTACCACAAGGTGACGTTTTGAATGGTGATACAAACGTTCCCCAGGTTTAAAAAAAATAATAATAATAATAAAAAACAAAAAAAACAGGGACATGCCAGCATGTTCAGGGGGATGCTTCCTCCTGAACATTGTTTTGCAGGTCCTGCAAGCACAAACAACAATACCAGGGTATCCGTTTCTAGGCGGTTCATGTCCTATCGGATTTGCAGGGGGTACATGGTTTTAACTAAGCCCCTATCGGTTTCTGGTGGCAATATCCTTGATTTCTCTTGTCGGCAACTCGACTCACTTGGAAGGCACCCTTTCGGAAACAAATGTCAACATGGGCTGGGGTGCGTTCTTCTAAAGAGTCGCTCCCTGAACATGGGGTTCAAAGAGTTCCTATGACTTCCGCTTGGTTTCCCTCTAGTTACGCATTCAATGTTCAACCTTAAATCGGATTTATATGGGTCTGTTCGACTATTGCTTTAGCAAAGGGCAAACCTTAGAACAACATTTGGGATCTGGGCAAATGACGGGGCCCAAAGCATGCGGTGGTTGTAAAAGATTGTTTTGCCGGCGAAACCTTCCAAACGCCTCTAAAATCCGTCGCCTGAAGCGAAGGGTCAAACAAACTGTTGCTTCTGATCAGTGTCCCAATTGAAGTTGTTGTTGTCAGTTTCCCGGGAACCCTGGTCTGTGAATGCGGGGGCTTTAAACTTGGTGCCCAATCCGTCGGTTTCGCGGCTTAGGTTCCCAAAACCATCCGTGTGTTTACTAAACGATTGATACGTACTTCCCGAAAATGAGCGACCCGAGGGTCGCACTTGGTCTACCTTCACCTCCAAGTTAATATCTCACCTTTCCGTTACAGGATTCCGATGTCTCCAATTGAGAATCCACGGAAACTCAGGTTGCCCCCAGGTGATACTGTGGATGGACGAAATCCTGCACCACTTTGAGACCATGGCACAGGTTTCCTAGCTGGTGATATCTGCACTGTGCACTCACTCCCCAATGCCACGCTTGGACCTCCAGAAAGGTCCTGATCTTCGAGGGTCGAACGGAATTTTCGTGGAACCTCAAGGTCGCTTGCAAAAATGGCAACGAGTGCCTTCGTTGTCGATATGTGTGTGAATGAAAATTAGGCTACCCCAAAAATGACATCCTTGTTGGCCTCCCCTTGAATTTATTTGAAACGGGATGTTTCACAACAAGGTGCAAATATTTAGCATAACGTAGTATCATATTTATCAAACAATTAACGCACATATCCCCCTGGCGAAACGGACAAGCCTTTGTCCGTGCTCTTGCCGAGAACTGACTCATGCCCACATCGGATTGATCTGAACCTACGTCTATGTCGCCCGAAGATTTCAAAGGACCCAGGATAGGCAACCGTTTGGGACCTGCACAGAAAATGGACCAAAATAAGGGAACCAGAAGGTCAAAAGGTCGATTCGCTTTGGACTGAGCTAAAGATGTCTAGCTTACTCGCCTTGGGCCGGCCGATTCCGCTTGAGTCCTGTGACAGGGCCCCGATGAAGGTCACGAATCGCCAGTCCGGCGTGACCTGCGCGAATTCGACTAAATTATATACATTCATAGGCAGATTTGGCGCGAAACGGCTACATTAGAAATAGATGGACAGTCAGAGACAAGTCAATAATGTTAGACGCCCAGTATCCGCTGTTGTGGCATGTTTTGCTCAATTCAGGATCTTGTGACTGTTTTGGGGGCCTCAATTGTGGCAATTTCGTTTGCCGGAAAAATGCCGCGGGAAAAATCTCGGCAACCAACCACTGGCCCAAAAAAGTCGAACAACAACTGGGCAAACAAATCCGGGCAAACATTAGAAAATCCTTTTTGCAGTGGTCCCCAAACCATCAATTTTAAAATAACTTATTTACACAAAAGTCAGGGCAAACATTCGCGCAAAAAGGGTTGCCCACAAGGGGCCCTGATCCTCTTTATTGTGACTGTTTTGGGGTCCTCTTTAGCGTCCCACCTTTTTGGGGGTTGCTGAAGAAAAAGGGCCTTGGCAATACTCAAGTAGGACTGGCAATACTAAAGTAAGTACCGGGAATCTGAGAGTCAGCCTGGGCTATACTAATTGAATTGGCAATACTAAAGCAAGTACTGTCCCTCCCAGACCCCCAAGACTTTCTCTAAACAGGGTCCAGCTGACTGGTTCGACTCCTGAGGGGGGGGGTGTAAAGAGAGTCCAACAATAAAAGATATGATATAGATAAAGTTAATGAAGCAAATGGTGCAGTTATCAGGAGAAACTTACTAGCTGCCCTCGCTGGATCGGATTGGTGCGCCCCCCCCAGACTTGAAATTTGGAGCTGGGTTGGCACTCAGATTCAGATAGAAATAAGGCGAGGGTTTGGGTTTGCAACAACGAGTCCAGTTAAAGGATGCAATACAACAGATTCCTTTTCAAAGACTACTTTTCTCTAGGAACAGGGCCACTCAAGAGAACACATTCATTCACCCCGCCCCACCCCCCCCCCAATCCCACCTCTTGGGCGCCCTCTCTCCCCCCCCAAAAAAAGCGAAGAAGTCGCCTTGACGGCGGTGAGGCGCTTCGCGTGCACGGCTGTGACGTTCCGCACCCGCAGCAGGCTCCCCGTCAAGGCGTCGAACTCGGAGGCGGCGATTTCGAAGTCTTCGCTGTTGCAGTGGGTGGACGGCCGGTTCAGAGCCTGCGACGTCGCAGGCTAACCGAGACCTCGACGCCCGCGGCCTGAAAAGGAACCAAAACGCAGGCGAAAGAGAGAGTTTCGCCACATGGCTGAGTCTACAAAAGGCGGCCACGACAACCTTTCACACCAACTCACGAGCAGCGTCAACAAACCCAACGCACCGCGCCGAACTCGCGCCTGCGGCCCTCTTTGAGGCCAACAGCCCGCTGTGTAGTACACCGTGTAGGAGAGACCCATCTCGTTGATGATCCTGTTTTTTTTTTGTTTGTCCCATGTGTGTGTGTGTGTGTGTCCCTGTGCGTTTTTGTTTGTTTGAGGGTATATCCTTTTGGGGTGGATTATTTTGTCTCTCAGCTACAAGCTTCCACACTCTCAGCTACAAGTTTTTTCACACTCTCAGCTACAAGTTTCTCACACTCTCAGCTACACGTTTTCCAGACTCTCCGCATTTTATCTCTCAGCAAACCTCAGGCTCTTTACAACTTGACAAAACCGCTTCCAGTGGTTGCCAGCTATACTGGCTATCTGGTGTCACTCGGGGTTGAGGCGGTTTCCAACTCTTCCAAACTAGCACGCCCAAACTAGTAGTTCTTTCGTTTTCTTACCAGACCCTGCCTACCAAAGCAACCCTTCATGCTCCACATTTCTGTGAATTCCCAGCACTTCATGTGTCTGGCCGACGCCTTTGAGATTTATGTATAAGAATGTTTACTCTTTGGGACAACGACAGGGAAGACAAACAGCACAAGGTAGCTGAAGCTTGAGAGGTCCGCTCACTTATGTCCGAATGGTATATCTTGCATTGCAAACACACAAGCATCCGACCCCCCCCAACCAGGGGACAGACAATGGTGTCCGCTTGATAAGCCTGATCCGACACAAGGCCAAAGAAGGCCGAACAAGGCTCACTAAGGCCAACATTCGTCAAACATAAGGAAACCCTTGCCAGTTACAAAAAGGTATTTCGAACTGACCATCAGCATTCCGGACTTCAAAGGGTCTCCGGAGTCAGAAACCAACAACAACGCATGGCGTTCTGTTTGCCCTAGCGTCGATCCTGGATTAATCAGCCCAAAGGATAAATCGGAGAGTGTGTCCACAAAAAGCGAGAAAACCGACACCGGCTACCAATCAAACCGGGCTGTGTTGATTCAGGGAAATCATCGTAACGCCTTTTCCATTCGACACGAACGAGTTTACCTAGCAGAGCATGGCCAAACTTGCGGAGCAGGCATTTCTTCGTGTGAGTGTGCATGAACAAATGGAGCTCGCATGTGTTCTGTGTGCTTGTATTTGTGCGTGTGGGTGTGTGCACTACCGCATAATCAGCAAGTCACACATACAACCTATGTATACATATGTATATATATATATATATATTCATGTGCTGTGGATGTATAAATATATATAGATAACACTGATCTTGGATACAGCTACATATAATATATCAAGTATCAAATAGAGACATGACATATATTAAATATATATATATATATATATATAAACAGTGCGTCCACTTCCATGTGGCTTTAGTTCACTGTGTTGCGCTTCTTTTATCATGTGAGCTTATAGGGGAACTTGTTTCGGGTGGGCCCGTTTTGGTTTCTGGTGAAAATCTTGTCGGGCGTTCATATCCTTTCTGGCCGCCAAATCTCGCGACCACGGCCGGGCTTTCCCCCCGACTCCCCCATATATCACGTGACGAGATTTCACGACAGCGGTGCGAATAGAACAACATGGGAGATTCCCACAGTACCGGCACCCGGACACTCCAATAAATTGTCGTGATTCTCTTGGCAACCTAAAAGGCTTAGTTATTTTTTGGACACACATACACAGGATTCTTTGTTGACGGTTCCGTTCACCCCAGAATCCCTCAGCTTCATTGGAGGAACTTTGAGGGGATGCCAAAACTGAAACTTGGCAGACATGTGCGCCTTTTGGGGTAGAACAAAGAACGTTACCCGTTCGACAACTGGAGCTTTTGGCATCCCCTACCTGGAACTGGACAGGATCTCCTGGTACTGGATTCTCATTTTGCAACCCAAGGGAAACTACGGGAATGTGTATCAAAGGATGGATGTGGAATCCGTCTAGGCGCCTAGGACCTTCTGCAATCAAGAAGCTCCGCTCCGATGTCGGTGACATGCGTGGCATAGTCCAGTCGGCACACAGCGGAGAAGCAAACCACGAAGACCGGCATCAGGCCGCAAACGCACAGAGGGCAGGTGTTCCACATGGTGTACGGCAATTCCTGCCAGAAGGTTCCGCATGAGTATCCCTCATCCTTGGCGCGCAGACCGGAGACAGGAAATCTCGAGGTTTCATGGTTCACACTCAACAGGGCGGGGGGACCAAAGGGTGGGGGTGCATGATCACCAGACCTCCCACGAAAAGGTTCTCTCTTCACCCAAGCCACCCCTCGCCCAATAAAATGCTTCAAATCGCATGCCTTATGATCAAAGTAGCCCAAACCTGGCTCCTTACCCTGAGACCTTTGTGAGGGCTTGCGGGAGGGCAAGGGGGAAGCCAGATCCCTTTTTGATACCGGCGCATCATACCTAAGACTTGGGGAAGGTGATGGCCAAGAGCAGGCGCGCCACCATGACACACAGTTCCACGTACCTTCAAATCGCGTGCTAAACGGTAGGTGAATGCAGTGATACCCCGAAGCTCTCAACGGGCTCAGTCTCCCCGGATTTGGACGTGCCAAACGAGTCAGGGTGCTGTATCACGCTTGTGGATCCCACAAGACATGCGTGCGGTCGCTGGGGCAGGGTGATCCTTTTGCCTCCCAGTCTGGCCTCCCCAGGAATTGTACCTGGATAGCGATACATTTTGTCCAATCAGGCAGTCTGAAAGGGCCACATTGCACCTGCAGGGGTTGGACAAGGGAAGCATTGTGGGACAGTTCTAAAGGGCACCAACATGACTTGCTTGCTGTTCCTTTTTGTTTCCTTGTTGTCTTTTTTTCATGTTTGTTCGTTCGATTGCTTGTTCCGTTGATTGTTTGTTGTTGTCTGTCTGCCTGTCTGGTTGGTTTTGATTGCCTGTTTGGGGTTGCAGCTCGATTTGACAATGTCCCATCCGGCGCCCGGGACCTGCCCCACGGCCATTTGTGCTGGAAACCCAGTTGCCATTTAAGCCAAACCCGAAGCGCAGGGTAACATGGTGGATTAATCATTAAAAAGCAAGCGACCCGACTCCATTCAACCAAAAGAGCCGATTCCCGGGCTTCGGTGAGGGGTATTGCTTGCATTGGGGCGTCGGTACAGCTTTTGGGCCCCCCCCCAATGTCCAGAGGCTTGGGGCGTGCCCCAGCCGAAACAGAAGATGAAAAGCCCAACGATTCCTCCACACACGGAATGAGCACCGCCCAAGCTGACTGGTTGCTGAAAGTAAGGTGAAGATTGGTTCCTATCAGTTTACGGGTTGATTCTCCATTCGCTCGCCATGCTCTTCAGAATCCACCCAGTCTCCATGGTGTTTGGACCGTTTTCCAAGAAGGATTCCTGAAGAACGGGGAAGGTAGGCCCTTACCACAAATCTCAATCCAGGGTATCTGACAGGGTCCCTTAAAGGATGCATTTGAGCCAGTTGATTCAGATTCAATCACCTTCACCAGCTGACTAAGAAAATTCCCTTGTAAACCAGGTGGTTGCTTGTATATGTGAAGGAACCCTGTAGCGCCCTTGAACATCGGTGGGGACTCGTCAGGTGGCAGGAGCACCACAATATCACCGCTTTGCCCCGCCATGCATGGTGGTCTCTCTCAGTGGACAGCAAGCACCAAGGGAACAAGAAGTTTCTCACATGTTCCCCCTTCGGCATGTGATTTATCTAAAAGCCAAAGGCGCAATTCTGAATTCTTGTCTTTCTATGAACAGATCTTCGCAACTTCCTCAAATTCACAAACCCGATATATGGGATCCCCAAGTGAGGGCCCTTAGGATTCCTCGCTCGCCTCACCCCTTTAAATCAGTGAGCTCCTGCCCCCCCCAACGGAAACCCAAAGACCCAGCCACTTCTGGGGAGTTGGCGAGGCCACACCCAGTGGATAAAGAAAACCTGTATACCCAGACGCTCCTGATTGATATTGGGCCCTCAAACAGCGAAGTTTTGAGACACCAAACCCCCTCCGAAATGTCCAATGGAGGGTCTGGATCTTCCATTGGAAGCCAAAGCCAGGAGCGTCTGGGCGGTCTGGGTAGGAGGCAATCAATGGAAGCGCCGACCACAAAAACCAACAGGACAGCGAAGGGGTATCCACCATAACAGCTTCACGGAATGGATGCACTGGACCATGTCCACTGGGCAAATATCCAGAGGTGATAGGAAAACCAACAAGGGAACGTTCAAACAACTGCTGAAAGCAAGTAGAAGATACGGAAATAGAAGGTACTCCAATTGCCGAAGCCCTACCCTAGGTCCTCCAGTAGAGCGGTCAGAATAAGGGTGTCAACTTTTTCTGTAGTCTATTTTAGTAGGAAAAACCTTCCCAACCAACAAAGAAACGGGTTAAGACGGGCACCAATTGCTGGGGGACCTGGTACCAACTCCAACAACGACCTCCCCTGGACTCGTCGCCGGATTTCGCTTGGCTCCGAGCGGCCCGGAGCCGGGCTTCCAGGCGCTTGCGCTTCTCCGGATGCATCGCTTCGGGGCCCCAAGGGGGGCCCCTTGAGCCCAAGCTGCGGACAGAAAAGCGTCAGGAGTCTGGGTCCTGTTGGATTCTTGGCGTCTTACACCAAAAGACCCATTTCGTTGTTGAGAGCAGGACCCAGCGAGTGACCTTTTTTGTTTTGATCCTGGTTTGACTCTCGCAAAGCGGCCGGTTCTGATTGTTAGGGCGACTAAAAATGACTACACATAATGAATAATACAAATCGGAGCCCTGCAGGTCCCCAAGTATCAGGGCCTGAGTTTTTTGGAGGCTACCTCTTGTGGTATCCTGGATATTCCAAGTTCAAGGAATTCCTGGTATTCTCGGCAACTGTTTGCCACGTACTACAAAACAATGACCATTGGCACACCACACAATGAGCTATGAAGGAGCACCAACAGCCACCCAAACTATCCGTACCAACAACTGCCAACCACCAACGAACCACAAACACACACTGACAGGCTCACGCAACCGTGCACACCTAAAAACCAAGAACATCAGAACGTAGAAGCAAAGCACACCGGCGAGCTGGCCACCCGCTCGCGAGCGGGCAAGCTACCAACCGCCATGAAGGCCACCCAAATGAAAACCATGGCAACTCAAACCCCAAAATTGGAATTGTCTGCTGGATATTTTTCATCCACTGTAAACAAAAGCTGCTGGTGCTCAGCAAGGAATGAGTCGGAATGCCCCGTCGTTTTTTCTTCTTCTTTTTTTCGGAGATCTCCTTCTGGTTCATTCCCAACACCCAGACTCGTGACCCAACTAACACAACACGAACGAGTATTCACAACACATGTGACAACTAGTAACACATACTGTGGATGGACGAACTCCGTTCGCACCACCTTCAGAAAGCCTGGTTTCTGATGATTCCCCTGTAAACACCAACAGACAGCGGTTTCAACCATGGCTTCAATCTGGTGCAGGATTTCGTCCATCCACAGTACCACCTTCAAGCACCACACATTGCAACAGTTGCCAAACCACTACCCAGCACCTTGAGTAATAATGACAACCCGCGACACTAACAAGCACCAACAAGGAAGGCGACCACCAACAGACTGCCCACACCCACACTAGATAAACACAACAACCAACAATCTACCCACACACGCCAACAACTATCAATTCAGCGGGCACTGTTAGTAGCAACAAAACACAACCCTGACATCGACTGCCGAAACCAGCACACACATCGCACCTAACAACACAAAAGCACACACACACACAAACAGGGAAAGCCACCAACAAAAATGCTTAACATCGCCACTGACTACCAACAGCTACCAACACCATAAATCACAATGTCGGCCGTCGAATAGTGACCCCTCGCGTCTTCAAGGGTCATTCCTTTCTTCCTGGGAACCCCCTGATCATAACTGGGGGGTTGTCAACTTGCTTGTTCCCAGTGAATGAAGGGATGAATGACCCGCATGCAAACCATCCCTGGTGTTCTTAGGAGATCCCTGGATTCGTGCTCAGAACCCTTTTGAAATGACCGACTGAAGCAAGTTTGTAGCAACTTGGTTGCTGTTGGCTCCTTCCGTTACCAGATGGCCCGAAAGTCAAGAGTCGATTTTTTTTTTAAAGAAATGTATAGACGTCATGTGAACTCCTGCTGGGCCTCATTGGGGCTGATGCAAGCCACAAGGCATGCAAGGCATGGAACAGGGTCGCAAACCTGGGGGTTGGTGCACATAACTGGGGCTGCCCGTTTTCAGATCCCCCGCTCAAAGTGAATAACTTTTAGTGGGTTAAATGGAAACTTCCACGAAACACTAGGCTAAAAAGTTAAGAAACCGGATGGCTGGGAGCCACCAAGCATATATTCAACCGTTCTCAGTTCCTTGTCAGGGCTTTCACTAGTGGGGTTGACCATTTTGCGTGGGTTCACCATGATTGGGGTTGTTGCCTTGTCGTGGAATCGAAACCCCACAACCCAAATTCCCACCAACATAAAAGTGGCGCTTCTCCTTTTGGTTTCAGTGTACCACAAGAACAAAGGGTACCAACTCCCAAAATCGACATACCCGTGGTTTTTTGTTTCTGGTATTAACCTCCCACTACAAACACAGGGAAACCCACTCCAAAAAGACGACGCCCCCAAACGGAAAAAGACCACGTTTCTAGGGGTTTATTTCCCATGTTCAACCATTTTCTTTGAAAAGCCAGCTGTTTCCCCTGGGGTTCTGATGGCTTTCTGAGCAGATTCGGATCCCTGGAAAGAAGTCCCCCAGAACGTTGCCACCCACTCGTTGTTTTCACCCCCCGCGCTTCGCGCCGGCGGCCGGCGCTCGCTCCGCGACTCCCCCGCTCCCGACTCCCCCGCTCGCTCCGGGCCTCGAGGCGCCGGCGGTTCTGCCCAAAGTCCGGGCCCTGGCGGCGCTCGGCGCGGAACTGGACGATGAGGTCGTCCGGGGTGAAGTACCTTCCAGAAACCGGATCCGCCGGCTGGATCCGTCGGCTTGGTTGGGTCGATCCGTCGGGGCGGGAAAGCGGGCGGAGAATGGAACACTTCACAACAGTTGGGATGGCAAAAACAGCGTGTCTACTACAAATGAACAGGACCAACAAATATCAAAAACTAGAAGCAATAAACTTGCCAAGAACAGTCAAGTGAAGGAACCCAAGGGGGCTGGTTTTCCCCATGGAATCTCCTGAAATGATGGTGTTTGGGCTTCATATTAGGGAGGTAAGATGCGCAGGTTTGACAAAACATGGCAAAACCTTCCATGTCCTCCAGTAGAGAGGTTAGAATAAGGGTACCCTTTTCTGTAGTCTATTTTAGCAGGGGAACCCTCCCTCAAAAAAAAGGTAAAAGGGCGGACCTAGATGTTCATAAGGGGAGCCAAGCCGCACAGATGTACACTGAGTGGAGAAGACGCTTCTTCGAGGGTATGATGTCAACCCCTGACAAAACAACAGGTCGATTAGGTCAGCCCCCTCGTCTCCGGTTTCGGTCATTTATTAGCATTTGAATGTATGGTCGGCTGGTCAAATCAAGTGATTGTTCAACACACAATTCACATGGAGGTGTAGTTGTCTCATAAACGTTCAGCTCATCCACAGGTCCCGTGTCCCAAACCCCGGACTATGGCCTGATTTTGTGTGTATTGGTTCACTGCCCAGACGCTCCCGATTGATTTGGGGCCCTCAAACAGCCAAGTGTCTCTCGGTGGTCCAATGCAGAGTCTGGATGTTCCATTGGAAGTTCCAGCAGCGTCTGATTGACGAAACATGTTTCGTTAGAATCCGCCGCATGGAAGGGAGTTCTTTGCACAAAGGTTCGGCTCAAGGGTGTAAGCAGCACAGTTGGTCCAGGTACAGTGTAGATCAATTTGGTTAGATGGCTATGAACTTTTAATCGTCGGAAGTGCCTCAAAAGTGGAAAGCAGCTTCCCACTACTTGGTGGCTCGGATTGGTGGTTTGGAGCTTAAGGAGGGGTTCCCATTCACCATCCAATTAAAAAAGAAAGGAATTCAAATCCCCAAACCACCATCCAAATCAAGTTGGTGTCTCAAAACCAGATGGCTTGATGACCACCCATGGCTTTCTGGAACAGGTTCCAAGGACACCAATTCCATTTAATAGATTCCCTTCAAAACCAACCAGGGAGAATCACAAAAACAAACTCGTAAGCAAATGAAAAACTAATGAAGACTAAGTCACCACAACTCCCCAAACCACCAATCCAAATCACCAACTAAGGGTTACCTGAAGAAATGGCGGGGGCTCAACAAACCGGTACCAAAATGGCTTGCCCTGGTAAGTGGAAACATGGAAACCAAAACCTGCGGTTTGCCCCTCTTTAATTTTGAGCCACACCCAAATGATGGCCCCCCCCAACGTTGGAGGCGACCCTTGAGCCGAGCCACCACTCCACATCGTCCGCATCCTTCCCCAGCAGAGGCACGTCCACCAGAAACTCCGCTCCTCGTTAAAAAGATGTACGCCGGGTGTTCAATGTAAATAGGGTGCCCTTAGGAAAACCAAAACTTTCGGGAAACTAAAAGGAGAACTGAAATAAACATGAAAGGAAACCATTGTGTTTAAGAGACCCTGTTCTTGCTCTTTTGATTGAGGTTTCATTTGTAACACGGAAGGTTTGAAGGTTCCCTGAATAAACCGTTTCCCAAGAACCACAGTCTTTCTTCAGATCCCAAGCCAAATTAACACCAACGATGTGTTACTCAAAATCAATGAGGTGAATGCGAACCAGTCGCTTGAAGGGGCCTCCGGGGTTGCATTTCGTCTGGTGGCTTACTTTTTTACAGACCACTTGAGCCAAACCAACTTGCGGGTCTGGTCCGATTTTGAACCTCTGAGCAACCGAAAATCAGGCATCTGCAGCTCTCTCTCGCCAGTTTCTTCCCTGTTTCAAGATTCAAGATTCGTAGCTTCGAAAACCCACAAGCCCATTGGATCCATCGCCTCTAGTGACCGGCTCGAGAGAAACTTCCAATTTGGTTCCCCGCCCTGGCGCTCAACCAACACTGGGCCCGTTTTCAGATCCCCTAAAAGTGAATCAGTTTTAGTGGGGTACATGAAAAATCAGAAAAATCCCCACACCCAAAGCTAGGCCTGAGGGAACCAAAGGGATGGCAAGCCAAAAACCAAATGCAGGACACGGCATGGATGGCATCGGACCGGGGTCTTTCAGCCGAATGATCGTCGCAGTTCAGAGAACTCCGTCAACTTTGGATTGGTCTGGAGGAGCTTCCATGTTTTTTGTGCTTTTTTTCCCCGGATTCAGAGTAAAAATGGTCATGACTAATCCGCAGCTCACACTAAAAGGTGAACTGTTTGAGGACCTCCCCAAATCGCCAAACAAATAACGCGCGCACACTTGTATGTTTGCCAGGATGTCTTGTTGGTCAAAGTCCCCAGTTGGCTTCAGAATTCTTTCGAATCTTGCGCCCGAATGGCGAAACCTGAGCCCCAGCGCGCCAGTTGCTCAAATCGGGGGTTCTCAAAATAGAGGTCTCTAGGGGTTGATTCCTTGTCCATTCTTTTCGACCATTGTTCTTTTCACAAACCAGCTGTTTGCCCTGGGTGTTTGGTGTTTTTTAGAAAAAAGGATGCCTGGAAACAATGGGGAAGGTACCCCTAGAAGGTCCCTAAAACGGCTCGTTTCCACGTGCCCTCAACATACCAACCAAAGGTCGGGCCAAGGCCAAGGCTGAGATATCGGTTGTCTCCGCTGGCCGTGACAATGTTACCGCCCGCCTCGCCGGCACGGCTCTTACCGGAAGAGCCGAAACCCACTTGGTAAATCTTCCATTTGCTTAAGCCTCTTGGAGAGCATGAACATATTTCCAGTAGTGATAGATGCCCTCTTAAAACCAGAAAGGCATAACAATCATAATAAACATCTTAAGCAAATGGTTGTAAATCCAAGACCAGTTCGCGTCAAACAGTGGCCAGTTGAAAGTTCCCGAAAATTATTTGAGCGATACATCATTTACGGGTTGATGTTGCTCAATAAACCACTAACCCGGGAGTCAATACTAGGTTATATACTGGGGTTCATAAAGTTCATACCATACATCCAGCAAAGGTGGCGGTGAATTGCGAAAAACACATCTTGAAGGAAGCAACCTTCGTCATGGGTAGGGTCGCCTCTTGCAATGCCGCTGCAATTTGGCCACCTGGTCCAGGTATTGACGGAACGCATATAGTCGGAGGTTCTGGAAGCAACACTGCCACGGTATACATACTGTCATGTTTGTTGCTGTTTTTGGATAACGTTTGCTGGGGGCTGTTTGCCTTTTACCCTTCACAGCTGACCCTGACGGTAAAATGAAATGACCAGTCACCCAGCCGATTGATGAACAAAAGCTGCACCACAGGACCCAAACCACCGACTTGCGCTTGGAAATGACAGGCACAGCCTGTTTCTGCTAGCTTTCAAAGGAAGCCCCAAGGAAACCACAAAAACCAAGCGGAGCAAACCCGAATGGACAAAAACTATTATGCAAACATGCCAACCGGACGTCTCAAAACATCTCAAAACCCAAACACCAAGCTCACTGTTGACCTGCCAGCAATGCCCCCTTTGGAACGCAAGAGCCTACTGACCAGCGAATCCTTGGACCTCTTGTCATTTTGTGTCTCGTTCCCAAAGAGGGCCATTTCAGTCAATGGGCCTCTTCAACAGATCTAGAAAACTCTGGAAAGTGTTGCACCTTTTTGGGTGAACTACTTCCAAAAGGAAGTCTAGAAAAAACTCCAGCAAAGAGGATAGAATAAGGGTACACTTTTTTGTGTAGAAAGGGCGCTACTGGGGCACCTAGTTCTAAAAGGGAGTCTCGAACAAAACAAAAAGACCTCGAGGGCAAATCCTGTAAAACCACCTGGACTCTGATGGAGCGCGTGCTTCTTGGGCAGTGGTTGCCCAGCCTTTTGTACAGGCATTGGCCCTTGCGAGTGCTTGGGCAAGCGGTGACCACGAACTCGCAAGAGACCGATGACCACGGCCCACACGAGCAGTTCTGACCATAACGCGCATGAAAAAAACCCTCCCCTCATTTTCCAGCAAGAAATTAAGTAAAATGCAAGCCCGTAGCATCCGAACATCCTCTCTTTTGGTCAGCGAGTTCTCAAAACTACTGTTCCGGGTGTTTTCCGTTCAATCACCATCTACAGAATATTTGTTTAATCACCATTTACAAAGAATTTGTTTAATCACCATTTACAGGAATGTGATAATCACCATTAGCAAATTACTTGCTTAATCCCAATTTACTGTTCATTGACCTGTTTGTCTTTTATGAAGTAAATCACGATATCCAAAGGAGTTGTATAAGTCACCATTTAAAGAGACTTGATTTGATTGAATACCGGTTTAAAGTTGTTTTAACGACAACTAGTTACTGTCCATTACAGGTATATGTTGCTTAATCACAATTTACGGTGGTGTTCAACAAACAAGTTGCAGGGATTTACATAAATCGCCGTTGACGGGGATCCTTTAATCACCATGCAACAGGCATGTGGTTTAATCACCATTCGCTGTTGTAGAGATTTGTTCAAATCACCGCTTGCAGGGATTTGTTTAAATGCCCATTGACAGGAACTGGTTCATCGTCAGCTATTGTGGTTTTGTTTAACATGTGCAGCATTTCGATGCATTTCGTTCAATCACAATGTACTTGCTTTCGTGTCTTGTTATGTTTATGTTAATCTGCATTTGCAGGAACTTGTTGAAATCAATGTTTACAGGGACTTGTCAATCAATCATTCCCGTCTTGATAAAGCACAATTCACCGCACCAGAACAGGGATTTGTTGAAGCCACGATTTGCAGGCGTTGTTCAAGTACCATCAATTTTCCTGGGATTTGTTTAAGTCACCATCTAAAGATATGGCCATGGGTCAAAATCAACGTACCCCCAGTGAACATCCCAATCCCAACTAAAATAGACTAAAATGGGTGGTGCACCTACCCCAAAATGATACCACAGCCATATGTGTTAGTCATAACTTACATGGAAATGGAAGGACGTCACCTCAATGCACGGAGGCTCTGGCGTGGGCTTCTGGGTGCATTGCATCAGATCGCCTCCAGGACGGCGACACGGAGCTGATTGAAGAGCCGCTTCAAGTCGATCTGGCGCAGGGATTGTTTGAAGAATCCCCACACCCGGTGACCCAACTGCTAAACACAAGTGCCCCGCAAATCGCTATCTCCCTTGTGCCCACAAGCGGGCATGTCTAGTTGGATGACTATTATATACATATGTATATCCAGCTTTCCGAGCAACACTACACAACCACCGTACCCACTTGTTAAGGTGCCCTAAAGACTCACTGATGGGCCAAAAGGTCCATGTTCCGCTGTGCCTGTTCACTTGTGATGCCATGCAAGTTGCAAATGTCTCGATACGTTTTCAACTTGATTGGTTGCAATGCTAGGTCCTCTCGTAGAGAGGTTGGAATAAGGGTACCCTTTTTCTGTAGTGTATTTCAGCCCCAAACAAAGGGCTTAAAAGGGCACGATTGGGGGAACTAGGAATAATAATTGCAAGGGACACCACCATCTGGCAAAAGTAAGGATTGAGTTCCACCAACCCAGCTTTATGGCTTATACCTGCAATGCTTCCGGCTGCTGTGATTTTCCGGCTGACTGTCCAGGCCTGCTGGCTTTTGCAAAGCGACTCCTCTTCAGCCGGTGGGCTAAGTACTGTAAATTGACAAAAACCGCTTTGCAGCAGCTTGTAGGTGGTTTGTGCCAGCATTCATTATCATCCATCCCAACTGGTGCGGGTATTTCCCATCCCCAGTATGCCACAGGTTGCCAAGACTGATGTCCGCACCGCCAAAGGATGACAGCTTTGACGTTACCTGTCGCTCAATGCAACGACAACATGGATGCAAATCCCATGTAGCAACAAGAACCACATTGCGGGTAGAGGAGGAGGGTGAAGCAAACGGAACAAACCTGAAGCAAGTGGAAGCGAAAGCAGCGCCCGCAGCACCAACAACAATGAAACACTGAACGATTCAAACAGCACATGCATAATTACTTTGCTGGATATATCCAGGATAAGCCATGCACAGATATGCCCCTCCTAGGCAAGAACAAAGCACGTCAATGCGGCGCTTTCCCCCAGCTCGTGACCTTTCAGGGCAGGGTATGGAGAACCAGACTCGCAAGAAGAGAACAAACAAGAAAGTGAGAAGTTGTCACCCTGGGGTTATCAAGAATTTCTCGAAAAAAAGTCGCCTTTGGGAACGAAAAAGCGCAAAAAGGGGGAGAAGCCTTTGGTACCCGCGATTTTTGTTTGTCCTCGAAGCCCCGCCGGCCCCGCCGGTTTGGCGAGATCGCCTCCCCTTTCTTTGGCTCCGGAAGCTGCCAGGGAGGCTCAAAGACCTGAAGCCACGGTTTTAGGGAAGAGGTGGGACAGTTGGCCAAACGGACCCCGCAACAACTCGTGGTATGTGTTTTTGTGCTCTCCATGGGTGAAATTATTGAAAACAAACTTCAACATGGGCCTCAAACGACAGCCAAATGTCGTGGGAGGGTATTACTAAAATAGACGTCCTGAAAAAAGTTGGTACCCTTATTCTAACCTCTCTACTGGAGGACCTAGTAGATGTACCCCCCAGGCTAACATGGCGTACCCCAGCTTCCTTGGTTCAAGTGGCTGGGTTTCAGGCGGACCACTTACCGCAAAACCAGCAAACGAGCAAAAGGTGGTGGTCATGGAGCTGAGCTTGGAGTGTCAAATTTTGCCGAAGAGGGATCCCCCTTTTTGTTTGGTTGGAGGATTGGCTCAGAAGGGGAGGTTGAGGTTTTTGAGGCTCGGTGCCCATGTTGGGGTTAGTTTCAAAGGGAAACCAAAGGAAAAAAGGCCAGGGTGTGAGGGGAAATTTGGCCGCCTTTGTGGGTGGTGCAGATAGGGCTTTGTTTGTTTGCCCAAGCGAAAGTGAGTCTTCTGGTGACGTTTCTGGGGACGCAAACCATGAGCCCTATTGCCGATACTTTGGTCAACTCACGATAAGTAATTTGTGATTTCTGGCTACACTCCCTCAGGCTCCAGACGGCTTCTGTAACTTCTGTAAGTGGAACCAAGTCTCCCAAAGGGGGCCTTGGGGAGGGTAACTCCTGGTTGAGACATGAAGTCCTGATGTGTCCCACTTGCACGCATGAGCAACGGAGAATCCGATCAGCTGGATAATTTTGCTTGAAGCCTGCAAATAATTTTGGGCTGTGGTCTTATCCCAAAGCTGTGACTTGCCGTGAAAAAGAATCTATTTGGGCCACAGTTGAGTGAAACAGATCCAACTTGAGTCATTTCTATTTGAGGCAGCCAGTGAGTGGAGGTCACCCACAAGAAGCTCCCAGAATCTGTAAAAGGAACCAAGTCTTCCAAAGGGGTCCGTTCGGGAGCTTCCATGTTAGGGTGGGGGAGGGTACACCTACTAGGTCCTCCAGTAGAGAGGTTAGAATAAGGGTACCAACTTTTTTCAGGACGTCTATATTAGTAATACCCTCCCTCAGACTAACATGGAAGCTCCCAGAAGTGTAAAAGGAACCAAGTCTTCCAAAGGGGTCCGTTCTGGTACCAACTTTTTTCAGGACGTCTATATTAGTAATACCCTCCCTCAGACTAACATGGAAGCTCCCAGAAGGCCTCTGTAAAAGGAACCAAGTCTTTCAAAGGGGTCCGTTCCGAAGCTTCCATGTTAGCCTGGGGGAGGGTACATCTACTAGGTCCTCCACTTAGTTTGAGGTTAGAAGAAGTTGGTACCCAGTTTTTTCTGTAGTCTATTTTAGTAGGGGAACCCTCCCCCAAAAAAGCAACGGTAAAGGGCACTACCGGGGGACCTAGTCTAAATAGGGGGTGCCAAAAAATTGGAGAATCATTCAACACGTTTGGCTTACGCTTTGGAAAATGAGCATGCTATTTCGCCCCACAGGAGGCACCAAGACAAAAGTCGGCCTCTTTCCCGCTTTGGCAACCGCCCAAAAAGGGGAATAAGTCCAATTTGCGGCAACATTTGATTTATGATGCCGCGCCATTAGCAGGGAGCAGGAACTCCAAAAAAAACAAAGCATCATGAGTAAGGTTGCAAATCCTGTTCGTGAGGTCGCCATGCTTAGGTTCTTGGACTCAAGCAATGACTATGAAAATTTCACTGTTGGGTATGTCTGTTTTTTGGGTTACCCGCCTTTTGGTTGGTTTTAATAGGAAACCACAACAAGAAATCCCCAAAACAAGCGTTGCGATCCTTTTTGGATCGCTTCCCGACGTAGTGGCTTGGAGCCGAACAAAACTGCATACTGCCGCCCCACTCGGCCAAAAAACGGCCGCTCCAGGCAGCCCCTCGAAACCAGACCAAACCTAGGTCCTCCAGATTTGAGAGGTTAGAACAAGTTAGTACGCTTTTTTTTCTGTGGTCTATTTTAGTCGGGGAACCCTCCCACCAAAAAAGTTGCTAAAAGTTCTAGGGGTTGATTCCCCCAAAAAGTTGCTAAAAGTTCTAGGGGTTGATTCCCCATTCTTTCCAAAAAGAAACGGGAGAGAAAGGGCACCAATTGCTGGGGGACCTAGAGAAACCAAGGCCTGGGGATGTCACCGGCTCCAGCCGATGTCACGCCTCCGGCCGGTCGTCCTGGGAGGACACGCAGCTCTTCAGCTCTTTGAGGCCCCCGGTGCACCGCGCCAGCAGATCTCAGGAGCCGAGCCGGGGGACAACGGGAAAACCCCACCGAGGCAACCAGACAGGAGCTAAGGAAAACCCGGCCCTAGGAAAAAACGAAACCAAACTCAAAACTCCTCATATTTTCTTGGAGGGAATCCGATCGGATGGGCAGTTGGCAGGGTTGGCTGATCAAAAGGTCACCTGGAAACCAACCAAACCCAGACCCAGACCCAACAAAACCAGCCCAAGAAAAAACCAAAAAGCAACACCTAATATTTTCTCGGGGAAGGGAAATCAAGAACCCATGCACCCGAAAGGTTCACAAGATGGTGAACTCTTTTGGATGTTTGTTGCCCTCCCTTTTTCGAGATGGATGTTTCTCAATTTCGGGGAAAGCAACAGGAAACCCCTCGCTTGAAGAAAGTGCATGCAGAAAAAAACGGCCGAGATGCGGCCCGCGTGAGCGAGATCCGACCGTTTTCTGTGATCGGCTCAAGCAGGTTTAGGGTTCAGGCAGAGAGGCAGGGACTGACTTCTAGTTATTGAGCGTTCCCGAAGTTCGAAGCCAGCAAACTCCTGGCTTGAATAGCCACAATTGCTTGGAATGCTGCTTCGACGGTCTTCAGGAAAACAAATATTGGTTGTTCCCATGACTACTTGGGAATCCACAGTGTGGGCAGGTTAGCCGAGATAAAACGCCCAACTGCGAGTTCCAAGAAACATCGCCCATCGGCTGCCTTCAGCCTCTTTTATTTTGTTCTTCGGCACATTTGGTGGCCCCATGTCCTCCCCGACCAAAAGTTATGGACGACCAACAGGTCAAATACTCACATCACTCACATCATCCCCTTGACGGACCTCCCGATTTGGGGGTATCCCATTTCGTTCATTGCCCCGAGGCCCGGGGTCCGGACCGTCGATCACGCCCAGGCAGCCCACGCAAGAGCCCTCCTGAAGGTCGATCTGCTGGGAAAACATGCGAAAACCACCAGTCCGTCTGAAGGTGACCAAACTTGTTGGTGACTTCAGGGATGAAGGCAAACCAACCAGTTCGGGGAAAAAAGGAAGATACATCCCTTGGGTTAAAGTGGAACATTGTCTTTGTTGGAAGGGGGTTTCCCTTCCAGTCACACAAGTTGGGCCCGAAGACCCATGGGCGGATCCCTAATTTCTAGTCTGTGGCCGGACACAAGCGCAAGTGAAAGCGCTACCATTTAAGGCTTGACCTTCCAGGCTGTTCAGCAGCGAATCAGAAAGATGACCCCCATGAACCATCTAAAAGAGTCCTCAGTTGAACAACAGGTGCCTGAAACTTGCTGGCTAACGGGCTGCAACGTTGACCCCATATCAACCCCAGTTTATCAATAAGGGGGGGGTGTCTATTTCTGGGTTGAGTGGAGAATCATCACCTTTAAAGAGACAAAAACAACCCCCCTATTAAATCAACTGTTAACTGGGGTTTGATGTGGGAGGCAACGTTGAGCAAAATCCTTCGACCGGTGCCACGCGCAAAAGCCGAACCGCACATCTAGATCCGCCAGTACAGAGGTTAGAATTAGGGTACCAACTTTTTTCAGGACGTCTATTTTCGTAGGGGAATTTCCCTTCCCCAAAAAAGAAACGGTGAGACAGGGCCCCAATTGGGGAAGACCTGCGCTTCGTGCCTCGGGCGCGGGTGCCAAGGCGGCCGCCGGAAGCGGCGCCAAGGCCGCCAGCAGCGAGCGCCGGAAGAGCGCAGGCGCGAAGCAGGGGCCCAAGGTGGCCAGCAGAAGGCCTGGGATCACGGGATGACTTGGGCCTTCGATTCGCCAAGAAAGTGGTTTGTAACATGCGGATGGTTTTGAGGAAATACTCATAACCGGCCATGACCAGGCAAAAATTGCTCCTTTTGGTCGAGCCCTGCTTGTTTGTATGATTGGGTCTTCGATTCGCCAAGTTAGTAAGTGGTGAGTAATACCATGGTTTCAAAAAATACTTACAACCGGCCCAACTCAGTCATTAAAGTATAGGTTATACCCCTTACTAACTTTGCCGAACATGCAAGCAGGGACGCGCTCGTTTTGGTCGAGCCCGGCTTGGTTTTGGGGACAAGAAAGGTAGAGTTCAGGGAAAACAAGTTTGGGGATGGAAAAAGGGTGCCAAGAAGGATCCTTTCTAAGACGCCACTTCGGAAGAACAACCCAGAAGTTCCAATGGCTTTCACAGGAACCAGGGCGTCCGTTTTGGTACAGGTATTCGTTTGAAGGGGCAGCAAGACCGCTCCGCCTCGCCAAGCCCGGCGCGGCATCAGCGGCAAGGGCCGGGCAAAGGCCCCCAAATGAAACTGTGAGCATTCGTTGGGCTGGGAGCCTTGCTGGTGATGGTTTATAGGGATTATACCGTCATTTTCTCGGGGTCATTCCCTCATTCGGTCCCTGCCTATCGCTCGCCTTCAATCAATCGACTTGAATCAACTTGCAAAGAGCTCCGTTTGGACAAGCTCGATGGCAGTGGGATCAAAGCAAAACAGCCGGTACCATTCTAAATTTTGTTCAACCAAGCTCAAAGGACACGAATGCGCCTCTCGAAGATGATCAAACATGGCGATCCAGTTAGTCAGGTGACGAAAGTGGGCTGGCTGGCAAGACGCTGGCAAGGCCTTTGTGTAGACTGCGATAATTTTCAAGGAAAAACGTGCCTCAAGCAACCAAACCGGAAGCATCGGCCAAACAAGCGTACGTCAGGCGTCAGCCACTGTCGCGTTAACTCTCTGAGCCAGCAGTTTTGAGCCGCTCGTTTTGGCTTCAGGTTGGCTATGACCGATACCTGGCTATGTCTCAAAACAGCTCAGAACCCCGAGTGTTGTTTTCGCTGTTTTTGTTGTCTGCTCCTGAGCCGACCCACTTTACCAGGCCCAGCTCTTGGCTTGATGGTGCAAAGCTGGCGCAAGATCCAGCCCCCACTTCAAATTGCAGGGCCCTTCAATCCATGCCAATCCATGCTAATTCCCGTCACCCAAACGCTCTCGATTTACTTTGGGCCCTGAAACAGCCAGGTTTTGAGACCCCAAAACCTTTTGTGAGGTGTCCGATGGAGGGTCAGAAAGGTTGTCAATTGAACCCAACAAGGTTGGGGTGTCAATCGCCATCTCTAACACCCAAATACAACCATACGAGTGGTTCTTCTCCAGGGAGCCATGCTCAACGCGGTCGCAAACACGGAGCTGGGGCCAGAAGAGCCCATCACACGGCGCAGAGTTGCACAAGCTGGGACAAAAACACCACGCGCGCCAGCACACATTTTTTTCCTCACCGCGACTTGGCGCCGAAGAGATCGTCTCCTTGGCAGCCAGAAAGGCAAACAAAAACAGAGAATAGGAGCTTCTCAGATAATGGGTCATCCGAAAAGCGAGCTGGAGCTGGTTTCCGCTTGGTTTCCCATTAGATGGTACCCAAAGGGTGGCCCATTTTGAGAAGCACTCACATCATGAGCTGACTTTGATGCGATCATGGCTTGATGTGGTTTTCAAGTACCCTACACCCCCAGTCCAGCAAAGGGAAATCCCTGCCTTTCAAACTTGGAGGGCTGTCTACCATGGTCCACTGTGGGCCATTTGGACCAATACGACCAAGCGTCGCTGGCGGCTGCTCTCCGGACGCAAGTCCAGAGTCAACGTGACATTGGCCGCCGCCAGGCGGTTCTGGCAACTTCAAGGCGTCCCTTTTCGACCGGACAGGGACACCAAAAGGACATAATTCTAGTAATGTTGACGCCATATGTAATAGTAATCAAGCCCAGTTTATTAATAGCGGGGTGTCATCACTTTTGGAGGGCTGCCCATACTTCCCTTTAATGTCTGGAGACAATTCGTAAACCCCCCCAATTAAAGGTTTCCCCTTTTCCCCTCCAGGTTCTCACCAATATTAAAGTAAAGGGCCAACCAGGTTTTCCCAAAAAACCCTACCCAATTATTTTTGGGCCCTCCCCAAACCCCCCCCGATTAAAGGTATCCCTCTGCAGCCCCCGAGCCAAAAAACACTGCCAGAAAATGGGCTTCCTTCTTGCTTAGTATTTGCTTAGTCTGTGCTTAAGCTAATACTAAGTTACTATTGAACCCCTCAAGTTTTTGTCAAACATGTGCTTCCCCCAACATGCATTGTTGTTTATTGAAAATTGTTAAACATGACAAGGTTTTCAAGCTCACAAAGGGGACCCTTGATTGAGGGCCAGCCCCCCTCATTAACAGAAAACCCCCCACGATTAATCAGGGCCCTTTTGGGCTCAACACCCAAAAACCTGCTGTTGCCTTTTAAAGTCCTACTTCCCAGAAGGACCGAAGGAGCTCAGGGGGGTCCTCCCAAAAATCACAGTGTTGGGGACTTGTCCAAACCTTGTCGACCTTGAAGAGGGGGGTGGGAGGGGGGTTTACTAATCAGTTGTCACCATTAAAAAATATCACCCCCGCCAGCCAAGAGCGACTCACCTTTCATTGCCCTTAGATTTAGGAGAATCGTATGGGCATGCAACCCTGTTTTAATGGGCAACTATTTCAGAGGGGTTCTTCGAACTAGCATGACAATGATTCTCTAGAAAAATCTGTTCGGCGTGCAAATCTGTCCATTTGAAAGGGACTTGGAGACGCTTCCTGCCGCTAGCAGTCAGGGACGAGGAGATTCAAGAGAAGCAGGAATATTTCATATACTTGCCTTGTCTCAGTCACAAGTTGGGGCCGCTACAGATATGCTAGTTGTCCTTTTCGCTTCCTTTGGAAACCACACAGGCCAAAGCGCACCCTCACTTTGGAACACCTCTGCAGGCTTACACCCAAGAAGTGAGGACTTGCTCGGACTGGCTTTGCTTGCAAATCAACTAATATGGCTGCTCCTGCCCCGATGAGGCAGGAAACCCAAGCGCCCTTGGAGCACCCCCCTACCCCGGAAAGATTCGTGGAGCCTTCTTGGAAGAGGATTTAATCTTTGAGTTCAAACCACCAGTAAAACAATGGTTGGGTTGGTATAGCCACCATTATTTAACTTTCTGGATTTCATCATCGAAAACGGATCCCGTTGGGCCATGCTTTCAATGGGAATCGGTTGAACCCCTGAGATGGTTGGACCTTGCGCTCCGAACTGCGACCAAGCGCATCCGGAAGCAACCCGCGCAGCCGAAGGGCCTTCACCTCCTGGGCAAACTCCCCCCACTCCTCGTAGGTGACCTGATGGGCAAATGAAAGGACTAACAAAAGGACAACCCCAGCGAAACCAAAAAACAACCAAAGGGAAACCTAAAGGGAAACCCAAAGGGAAACCCAAAGGGAACCCAATGGAAAACCAACCCAAAGGAAAACCAAAGGACACCAAGAAAAACCCCAACCGGACACCCCAACCGGACACCCCAACCGGACACCCCAACCGAACACCAACCGTGGCATGTGCGCGCAGAGGGTAGTTTCAGGCCTCATTCATGTTCCGTTCTTTTCTATTTTTGTTTTAGGCCAGAGATGGTTTTGATAAAATCCATTCGGAAATACGGGTGTGTCTTCGAATTGGGGATCCCCGTCGAGCAAAGGTTTTCAGCCAGAGCGGCCCAAGCTTCGGGACGGGCTGGGGGGGCGAAGCTTGAGACGAACAAAGGTCAAGACCGGCCTCAATCCGTCAGAAGCTACTCAAATCCGTTCAAGCGCTACTTTGATCCGAGGGAGAGACTTGAACTCCAAGTTCAGGCCACAACCTCCGAGTGCCTGAAATGAAGAGCGGCCCATATTTGCACATCCCTCGCCGTCTTGACCCCAAAATTGCATGCCAGCTGGCTACGCCGAATTCGCATTGACATGGCGCTCAAACTGCCTGGCAATCTGTTCCGCCTCCGTGTCTTTCAAGCATTTGGCAATGGCCGTGCACATGCGGGCAGGGTAGGGCTGTGCCAGCTTCGTCAACCAGTTGCCATGTTCATCTTGACCACAAAGAGGAATGTGAGTGTTGCCAGTAAACCTGCAGAAACCACGCTTTGCGCCAATGCAGACAGCGGTGTCTAGTCGGTGTCATTGGAGGTGCACGGCAAGAAAAGCAGTGGGTTTTTTGAAAGCCTTTCCCCAGGCGCAGTCATGCGTAACATGCCATGAAACTAGTGCCAGTAAAGCTGGGCACAACCAAATACGAGGCTGGATTCTCCATGCTTGCAGGTATATGAAAACGAGGTTCAAAAGCCAGGCTGAAAAACGCACTGCGGCTTCAAGAAACCCAAGCCGAGAGGCTGCTTGTCGGAGCGCAGTGGTGGAGGTCCTGGAGGACGATCACGGGCCCTTGAAAAACTCTCACAAGGTGTACTGAGGTGAAAACCTTTAACAGCACCAGATTTGCTCCACTCCCCCAACATTCGCCTTTTGCTAGCGTTGCGCAGATCATATTCACTGCCGAGCGTGATGTCCCAGAGCAAGGTTGGCCACCCTGTTTCGCGGGCGACTGCTTTGGCAAGGTTCCCGACTCCACTGAAAATCTCAATGAAAACCGCGGCTGTCAATCTTACTGAGCAGGCGAGGCCTGGGACCGGAGCTTTGATGCAATCTGATCCGCGGCGAGGATGGCGCTTTCGCGCGCGGCCTTTGGCAAAGCCTGCAGCTGCTGCGTCAGCCTTCCACCCTTCTCGTACCTCCGCACGCTCCCGAATGACCTCCACCTTCCTCTTCGCTGAATCTCCACCAAGGTCCGCCGCTTCTTTGCGAAGTCGAGACTGGGCCCTCCGCGTCGACGCCTGTAAGGGTGGGGAGGCCCAATTGCCTTCACCATCCTCAGCTCTTCTGCCTCCATTGCCATCGTTGCCCCGACCTCCTTGACAGTCACCTTGAACATGGCCTCTTGGGGTGACCTCCACGGCAACCTCAGTAACCGGTTGAGTTGCTCCGGAATGAACCAAAACTGCTCGAGATCGAACAGCACGGTCTCGTCGATCCCTCCGTCGGATGAAGGATCAGAGACCAACACTGGAGAGACCCCACTGGTGGGACCAGATCCTTCACCCGAAGCCGTGGCACCTCCCCCGGCCGTAGGTAGCGCGCACACCACTTCCCAAGGCAGGCGCAACCGCGACTTCGGAGGATCCAACTTCCTTCAGCCCTGAAGGCTTTGCCTTGTCACTCAGCCATGGCATTCAACCATGTACTGCGCTTGAGAGAGGTCCTTGTTGTTGTCGAACATTTCCTCCAGCATGGCTTGCACGGCTGCATCGACCTCCTGAGCTTCCAAGCTGCTGTTCGCCACCACATTCTGAGCCGTGCAAAACCTCGCCCAGCATTCGCGTTGTACTTGCTTCGTGCTTTCACTGCTGCCTCGGCCAGTGACCCTACCTCCGCTCGCAACTGCTGTCTCCTCTAAATGGGCGCTGACACTGAGAGACTGAGCCGTTTTTGCGGCGCACTCGCGTTCTTGCTGGCTGGCCTCTTCAAGACCAGAATCACAGAGGGCACCTGCCAGTGTATCATGCATGGGGTCACTTGGCACGCTGGGAAATCTTGAGCCTCTGGACGGCCCATCAGCAGGGTTCCACTTGCTCGGAATCCAGCGGTAGTGGGAACTGCTCCCGGTGCTCAAACACAGGGCGCCGACCTGTTGAGACACCCTCCTCATTTTGAACCGCCTCCCTCGTCCCCGATCAAGACAACACACTGCAGTAATGCTATCCGACAACACAAGATGCCGCGTGTGAAAGTTGTCAGCTCTGCGAAGAACATGTTTGACCGCATACAGGGACGCCCGAGCTTCAGGAACGGGGATGGCCCCTTTCGAGCCCATTTGAAACGACCAGTGACAGTCCACTGCTGGAGCACGTCCTCTTTGGCGACAGGGCTAAAACCTTCACCTCCAGCCTTGCCTTCAACGACGCGAAGCGGCTCGGGCCGGGCCTCGCCGGGTTGAGCAGCGTACGCCCACTCCAGCGCCGCAGCCGTCGGTCACAGTCGAGTAGCCGAAGGCAGTTGCACGCGGCTTGCTGAAGTGGGGAATATCAAACCTCCATCTCTCAGAAAAACGCCCCAGTTGTTGCACCCGTTCCCGGACGTAGGAAGCAGTAGTAGCCACAAGGCCCCAGGTAGAAGCATCAACAGCTGTGACTTCCGAACTCCATGGAATAGTCAAATCCCGCCAAATAAGAGGAGCGACTCCAATCCAGATACTCATTTCTCGGCGAACAGAGCCCCAAGAGGTGCAAAGACGATGTGGGCGATTGTCCAAGCGCAATGAACGTGGCGTGGCCCAGGATCTTTTCGAGCTGGCTGGCAACTCCAGTCTGAAGCACTCGCCTCAAACGCGCTTGCTCAAATTCCCACCCTATCTTGACGGCCCCGGATGATTTCTCCTCCTCGTGCACCACGAGGCCCTTGCTCCGCAGTAGAAGCCAGTGCATCGACCTGCTCCTCTGAAGTTTCCAGCACCACATAGTTGTCAACATACGCCAGATGCATTTCCCTGGAGGAACCGCGGCCTTGTCCTTCAAACATGACAAAGGCCCCGCCCCAACCTCCGCAACTGTACGCTGATGGACGGTCTGGCACCACCACAAAGCATGACTCCATCCCATAGGCAACACCCTTAACCTTGGAAAAATGCGGGAAGTGGGGGATAGAGCAATGCCTTCACAGACCTCCCCAGGGGACAAGGGCGGAAGCCCGAAATAGCATCGGAATTTTTGGGGAAGCTCCAGGTGGTAAAACGCCTCGCTCAGCTCGATACGACTAAGTGCCTCCGCTGTGCAGAGGGCGACCGTATCGGGGGTGCTGAAGTGTGCATTGCTCCACCATGCGAAGACGCCCATCCTTTCTGCCGACAAAGAAAGCGCCAACCTCTTCACGAGGCGGGCTGACTGCGAAATCCACCAGCGCCGCCTCGAACAATCTGGCCACGAAAATCCGCAGCTTTGGATCCGTGTAGCACTGCTCAACCCCACAACCCACCAGTTGTCTTCGCGCCTCATCCTCACTCAAGAGTCTCGAGCAAATGAACTCGCCCACAATCATCTGCCCGTCCTCCCCCAACAAGTCGGCCAAAGCGACTGGAACATTCCCTTTCTCCGGCAGCGAGAGGAGCTTCGATTCATAGGACAGTTGACGGGGTCTGGTCTTCCCCATAACCATCAAAGGCCCGAAGCTGCCGCAGCGCCTCTGAGCTCCTTGCGGAGGAGGACCCAACATCTGCACTGAATTGTGAATACCCTCCGAAACATCAGCTCGACGCCCATGGAGTTGCAACCGTCAATCTGGTCGACTTGAATCAACTGCCTCAGGATCATGGACATCTGAAAATGCTCCTCCACGCCCCACGCAGCCCCATCTAATTTGCACAGCTTCCTGAACCTCGAGATCTCATGATGCGCTTCACACCACCTTGCTGTGCGGAGCCCAACTAGGGGCCACGGTGTGCCTAGGCATTGAACTTGATCGGCAAGATCCGCGCGTCACAAGCTGCTGGCCGGCCATTGAAACTGGCCACACGACTCTCGTCCAGACAGATGCAAAAAATCGCCTGTCCATCCGGCATGACATGCACCGCCTTTACCCCGACTGAGGCAGCTGCTGGCGCACACTTCCAGTGGCCTCAGCGGCAACCCACGTCAGCTGCCCTCCAGGAAGACACGAGCCCCCGGCGCTTCCCGGCCCGGGCGGCCCCCGGAGCAGCCGCCGCGACTGGGGCGGCCACCATCACTGCTCCGGCACCTCCTCTAAGAGCCTGCTCGGCTTGTGCCTCTGCGGTTGCCTGAGCCTGCATTGCCGCCCTCTCGGCAACACCCCACGCTGGCAGACCATAGACCTGCGACGCGGCCACACCTGCTGGCAGACCTCCTCCAGCTGGCCTGAATCCGGGAAGTCGTCATTGTCCACACTCAGCGTCTCAACAAAAATGTCTTGATCAGGTGTGCAGACAACATAGTCGTCCCCCTCCACGTGATCCAGGATCCACCTCTCATGGACCACCACCGGCCCAGGCACATCATACTCCACCAGGGCGAAGCGCCCTTGTAGGGCCATACCGCCTCAACCTGATCTCGGCCAACTGATTGTAGGCAATGGTTTTCACGGACAAAGGACTATCACTCGGCAATTTTTGCAGCTGTACCTCCTCCTGTCGCTCCACCCTGCAGCACCCGCCCTTGTAGCGACCCAACCTTTTGAAGCTTGAGACGAACAAAGGTCAAGACCGGCCTCAATCCGTCAGAAGCTACTCAAATCCGTTCAAGCACTACTATGCTCATACCCGAAAGAGGGCATGTCAAAGTTGCAGCATTCGGACTTAGGGAATCTGGAGAAAGGCTCGAATTCTCCGGAAACGCAAAGTCAAGCTCCAACAAGGCTGCTAGTTGATGATATAATATGGGTATGAAGTTGAACCCGGAATCTTTGGCGGACTTCAGAAATACCTGCGGATCAGTGTTTCCAAGGAAATGATTTGGGCCTGACCTTTGCCATTCGCTTCTTTGAAATCCGTTCAATGGGTGAGCGCGTTTCCGCAGGAAACGAGCTCCGTATAATTTGCACGGGTGTGTACCGAGCCCCAAACGACACGAAAATCCGACTCTGGGGCCTGTCCAACAGCAAGGCCGTCAGCAACGTTTAAATAGCCAATACCTGGTGGCCTGCCAATTGTTTGGCAAAGTTCAAGGAACAAGTGGGGGCTTCTCAACATGGCAGATATTTTTTTTTCTGAATGGTTTCAAAAGGACACCAAGAGGAAACAAACCTCCTAAAGGGTCCGCAATTTTGAGAAACACCCAACTGAAAAAATGGGTCCTGAACTACTGGTCTCACCAGAGAAAAAAGGGGGAAAAAAAACAGGCGCCACCTTGCGCCACTTTTGACCTGGGGCGACCAAAAGCGCCATGGACCAAAACCCCGACATAGGTCCATCCCAATCAACCAAATCCCGGTGCCGATTGCAGAAACTAGCAGAAACTTGGGTGCATTCTGCTCCCCTGCTACAAGCTTAGCTTTTAGTCTTTTAGTGGTTTAATGGAAAACCCATTAGTTGGCAAAAAGTAAAAGTCCTACCATCCAAGCAAAATGCACCACAGGAAACACGTACATGCATGGACAAATCGCCAAAAAGATGTGCGCTCGAAATGTTGCAGGCCGATGATTGCAACTGCTTCGGCTTTTGACGATGGTAGCTGGCAGAATCTAAAGGAACACTGCTCCCCGAAGCGACCCAAGCAACTTAACAACCCTACCCCATGAACCCAAGCCAAAACAAATAATAATTACAAGACTAATGCCGAGCAAACGAAGCCAAATCACGCATGAACAAACTAGGCCAGACGAAACTCGCTCTAAATGTCATACCAAACTTCAGACCAAATGAAACTCAATCCACCAGTTGCAATGTCCTGCGTAATTCCTTTCCCCTCAATCCGCGCCCCCTGATAAATATTATCTGGCCAAACAATATTTACTAACAAGGTAATTGGGGTTGAGATCGGCTCCCTTAGAAGCACATGTGCTCATCAAATAAGACAAGGGTCGGGTTTGGCAGGGAGTCAGTTAGTATTGCTTTAGAATTGGCCTATTCTCAAAGTAGTATTCGGGATCCGGGTGTCTGGGAAAACACTATTTCTTATAAGGTGTATATGCCGCCTGACAAACATGAGAACATGTTTGCAGTAGTGAAATCGATTCCCGTCAAAACCAACAGGGGCAAAATAGAGCATGGAAGATAAAATGCAGGAACTTAAGGCAGTGAGAAACCCATGGCAAAAACACTCTTCAGCAAATGAAAGTTGAATAGGAGAAAGGTTAAAAGACCACGGTTTGTTACGGTATTTACGTCGGGGAATCGAATCAGAAACCAGGGTTTCTCAGGTGGTGCGAAATGGGTGTGGGTCAAAAATAGGTACCCAGAAGTGAACCCTGGTAAATGGAAACATGGACCAAAACCTGCAGTTTTCTGATGGCTTAATTTTGACCCCAAATGGATTTCGCAACCATCCACAGTAGGGCCCAGTAGGGGGAAGAGGATTAGCTTGTTGTCCAGGCTACCGTGCACTCCGGCCAGGACCCACCGCCCGCTCCCGCATGCGGTCCTGTCGGCGGGCTCCCTTTTTGGGTGGTCCAGGGACTCGCTTCCCAGGGAGCGGACTGGCCGAAAAAGGGTACCCAGACTGTTTGTAGACCCTCCCGCAGACCAACAGGACCCCTTTGGAAGCCTTCCCGGAGATTCTATGTTAGTGCGAGGGAGTGTACCACCAAAGTGGTCTTTGGACCCAAAAAAATAACTAAAGTCCATGAACTCAGGGAGTGAGTTTTGGGTGGTGCAAAAGAGAGTTTGAAGGGACACAGAGGGTTCCCTCATTTGAAGCCATAGGGGGGCCATGGAAGAAACGATTCACCACCAATCGGAAGCAGCCACAATGATAATCATAATTTCCCCTGCAGGTGTCAACGTGAACGGGGTACACACTGCAATGATTCCCTGAGTGCGGCAAGGCATGATTGTTTGGTCTCAGCGTTTTGCCTGTTCTGAATGCGCCAGCCGTACAGTCGTATATATGTCCCCTCTCGTGTTCAAAGGGCAGTCTCTCATGTTCAAAGGAACACGCTCAGAGAGAAAGCACCGCTCTAATATGGGTGTGGCTCAAACTGAACGAGCTGGTTACACAGGTGTTGGTCCTTGTTTCCATCCAAGGGGCCCAAAAATGGGACCACTTGTTTGAGTCACAGCCATATCAAACAAGCAAAGCACGTGCCGATTGGGTCTTGATCCTCACTTGCAAGCCTCGGGCTGAGAGGAAGGCTCCAGACCTTCCATTTGGTTAAGACCCCTGGACAAGAATATAAATATGTCTAGTCGTGATAGATTCCCTTTAAAACCAACGGGGGAAAATAAAAATATTATTAAGCAAATGGAAGAAATTCAGAGAACCCAATGCCACACCGTTCGGCAAATGATCTCACCACACGATTTTCACAAACCGGCAAGAAGAAGTGTTGACAGGGACCCTAAAACCTGAATTGAATTGCTCGTCTTAGCCCCAAATCAGTGAGCTCGTTCACCCCTTTGTCACAGCCATTGGCACGGGGGCTCCCATGGTCATTGCTTTGCGGTTCGGGGGGCAACCCTCCTTATTAGATCATGCTTCCCATGTCCTGCCAAAGCAAAAGTAGACTACTAGTAATTTTGTCAGTTGACGGTGTATATGTGTGTGTGTGTTTTGACTCTGCTTGTTGGATCATGTTTCCCCCAAACGCCCATGTCCTAAACCGACAATAGACTATTCCCAGCCATTTTGCTCAGTTGCGCAGACTGTTGAATTCAGGACGTGTATCTTTTTGGGGTACCCTTTTTGGCATTGGTCCAATGAGGGACAAACACATGTTTCTTGCGCGGCCGCCGTTTTTGTGACTGGTGAATGTGGCTGTGTTCTTGACGGTGCCCTTTTGGGGATTGCTCCAATGGCTGTTGAGACAAACAACTCGTCTCTTAGGCCGCGGACCATTTTTTTTCTCGGGGTTGATTCCCCATTCTGTTCAACCATCGTTCTTTTCAAAAACCAGCCGTTTTCACTGGGTTTCTTTAGGTTTTCCAGAAAGATTCGGATCCCTGGAAACAATGGAAATGGAAGGTACCCCTAGATTCTTGACTGACCTCTCCGTACACCGCCGCATTTCAGCCCAGTCCGTCTCTTTGGCCAGCTGATACAGATCCTCCGGCGCGTCCGTCTCGTTGTCTGGCGCCTGAGGCGCCCAAAAGAAGCGGGACTGAAGGGTGAGAAACCACCTAAATCAAAACCAACACCTGGTTTTTGTTCATGGGTAGACCATGTAAAGAACTGACAGTGCTGCACCTTGTATGGTTGGGGCTGTCCCTTACTAGGCTTCAGGGAAACCACCTTCCAAATGCAATCCATCAGGGACGTTTTTGGAGTTGTTGAAAGGGCTTTCAAAAGGAAACTACCCAAGTTCATAGGTCAGCCAATTTGAGACGCACACCAGACTGGAACTACTTCTTCCTGACTGGAGGGAATGGAGGGAACTGAGAGACATCTTTGAGACCAAATCATCAGGAACGATGTCTGAATCATGCGTTTCATCTCATGTCCGAACGCCGCGGGTAGTCACCCACTCGGCTGAGGCACCCGAATCGAAACCGGACCCTGACTTGGGAATCTTCCTGCAGCCCACGCTTGAATTTCTGGGAGTGAAGGGAGTCCATCACAGTTGGCTTGTATAGTTGGCCTCTGGCCCGAATCATTCACTCAATGCTATGAAGGAACCAGGATAAAACAAAACACGTGTCGCACATTTGGAGATTTACCCACCCCACTTGTGACCCCCCTCCGCAAAGTGAACCCCTGGTACACAAAGACCAGGATTCACAGACAGTATGCACATTGTAAGGACAAGGCAGTGGCTGTGGCTCCAAATTAAGAACCCAAGAAACCGCAGCCTCTGGACTCTGGACACGTCTTCCTTAGACATTACAACGGATTGCAGTGGCAGTTGTTTTGGAGAAGGCAAACGCAAGTAAGTGGACCCAAAAGAAACTCATGACACAAATTGAAAGGTTCATAGCCTCGAGATCCGTAAATGGAAAAACCATTGTCTGCCGAAAGGGAAAGGACCAATGTGCGAAACAGCCATACTTTGGGACACATTTGGATGCTATGGTACGAGCCTGAGAGTAAGAATAACGAACACGCGCTACCATGCGCATGGTTCATCACAACAAAATGAGAGTCAGCATGGTTGTGGGCAAAACCCATCTCTGTGATGCCAACGGGGCCATCTCTATGACTAGCTCTAGAAGGGATCCCCTTGGAATGACTGAACATGGGACAAAGCCTCATGTACCACAACTATGAGCTTCAAGTTGGCAATGCAAGACTCATCATGGTTTGTTCGGCCTGAGACTAGGACGTCGTTTCTCATCCACCCTCAACCAGAACCAGGGGTTTACATCCAAATCCAAATCCAAACCACCAATTCAAACCACGAATTGAGGGAAAGCTGGCGAAACAGCTATACCAACAAACACACATCCGAAGAACCCCGGTCTCTCGTCGAACTTTCGCGCCTCTCGCCGCTGGACGTTGATAGACATCCAGTCTTCCGAGGGCATGGCAAACTCGTCCATGGAAGCAATCTGGGCCTGGCATACATCCTTTTGCTTAAGCCCCCCGAAAAACAAATCCAGTAGTGATAGATTCCCTTTAACATCAACAGGAGAAAATAGCAAAAACACCTTAAACAAATGGAAGCATACTGGCAGGCTGACTGGGTTTCTTGACTTTTTGAACCAGAGAACACGAACTCCCTTTGACAGGCCTCCCAACAAGGCTCTTGAATGGGGAATTGAGAGCAGGTGAACGTGTCATGTTAGAACCAATACTGAGCCACGTCTTGAGCGAAGGATATCTGACAGTGTGAAGGCGTGGCTTCAAATCCGCTGCAGTAACCTCCTTTACTGTAGCTGAATGGGGATCCGGCAGGGGGACCAAAGTCCGAGTGCTCGCAAAACAAGTGCCTGAAACAAGCGGAGCCAGGGAACCGAAAAGCCAAACAAACGTTGCATCCTAGCCTGATTTCAGGAAGCAATCTTGTTCAAGAACTGCTTGTAAGTGCCGGCTGAGCAGCCCCGGCTTTTCTAGATCCCTCCCCCAATTTGATTTGACAAAATGGGGGCGGGACTCGTTGAATGGAATTTTAGTCCAACTTCGGCATGTGGGGCGTCACTGATCCCGCACCTACGCCTGAAAAAGGCCGCTCAGCCACACTCCAATTGGACCTCTTCTGGTGCAAGAGCAGGGAGCCTTCTTTCGCAAGCTGAAAATGATTGAACAACAAACTTGCGATTGAATAATCTACCTTTCAGAAGCTCCTTGTGTGAAGTATTTCAGCATGTACGTTCCTTGTTGTGAGTTCATGTCACAGTAGCGTTCATGAACTTGAACATGTGATGTGAATTGCGGATTTGGCTCGGAGGCAAAATTCTTGCAGCAGACAAAAACCATGTCGCAATTGCGCATGACTATCTGCTGATAGAACGAACAGAAACCCTTGGACAAATTCCCAAGACACAACAGAAGGCCGCCCTTCAAAGCAAGCGAAATCCAAATGTATTCCAACTGCGCCATCTCCGGCAATAGCCGCTGGCAACGTCAAGTAACTGCCCAATGCCTCAGAATTGATTGAACAAACGGAATTGCCGACTGTGGTTGGCTGCCTTTTGGCTTCCCTTTGAATACCAACCAGGAGGGGTCCGCCATTTAAGAAACCAAATCAGAAGTGGCTCCTCTCATCTCCTCTCCCGCATTCCAATTCAGTCCCAACCAAAATTCAGCAAGTCAATGGCAAGACCCTCTCCTTTGTGGTTCCCAATGATCTTGCCTAGCTTCCAATTGCCCATGAATTGACTTGTATGCTCAATCCTAAAGCTAGAACTTGAACAACACATGCCATCATCATTTGAGAAAGGAACAAAAGTATTCCATATTGCTACCTTCCCCATTCTTTCCAGGGATCCTTCCTTTCAGGAAACCATCAAAAACCCGAGGGAAAAAGCCGTTATTTGAAAAGAACGATGGTTGAAAAGAATGGAACAGGAATCAACCGTTAGAAAAAAAAAGTCCGCAGCCCAAGAGACGAGTTGTTTGTCTCAAAAACCAGGAGCACTCCCCAAAAGGGTACCCTCAAGAACACAGCCACATTCAAGGCGTGGCGGCTGCGCGTGATATCTCCCCCCATTCATGATCTGATAGAGAAACAGCGGCGCCTTGGCGGTTTTTGAAGTGGAAGCAATCGAAACGCCCAGAAGCCTAGACTTCTAGTTGCGTTTTCGCGCCCTGGAACAAAACATAACTTATATGTCCCTCAGATGCCCAGTGGTCATGGGAAAAAAGGGCCTTCTTCTTTGGTTGGTTGACTTTAAAGGGGAACCCTTCCCCAAAAAAGAAGGGAAAAAGGGCACCACTGGGCAACTGGGGTCTAGTAGTGAATCGGCTCCCTTTTACAGCAACCGGGGAGAACAAAAAACAAGCTCGTTTCCAAAACGGAGGCCCTCCCAGACATTGCTTGAGATGTGCAGGTTTGAAGTTCTATGTATTGGAACAAGAGACGACAAGGGCCCGAAGGGAGCAAGCTGCAACGCGACACCATGAACGACCCTGCTAAGATTCCTCACAGGACTATAGGTGTCCGTTCCGCTGGTCTGCTTGGATGAAAAGAGACGGATCTGCAAGTACCATAATGAACCCACCTAAACAAACAAATCTCAAAGTAAGGGACCTTCATGGGCGAGCTCGAGGCCCCCGGATCGGCAAGCTTGCTACAATCTTCGAATCGTTTGCCAGCGCCACTTGATCGAGGCATAGGACCTGCGCAACTTACTGTGATTCACAACTGCCGTATAACAATACATCAAGAACGCTTCACCATGAAATTGCTTGTTTTACTCCCCCCCTCCCCAAATCGGTGAGCTTGTCGAAATTTGCGCAAATAGGACTTCCACTGGTTGTTGATATCTCCAAGTCCCCCAAAGAGCCTTCTGACCCCCCAGTAACTGGGAAAAATGCAATCAACATGGACTCAAAAGTTGATTGCTAGGAAAGGGGACCTGTAGCCACACCCCCTTCCACAGATTAGGTCCATACATTGGTTGGGTTGGTGAAGCTGTTGGTAGGTTTTTCAACGCATGACCTTGGGAAACGCTGCTCCAACTCAAGGGAACTCGGATCGTGTCTTCAAATCGGGCAGGAGAACCCCCCGCCCCAAAACAAAAACACGGCAGTTCCGCTTAGTTTTCCCTTACAGCAACCCCAAAATAGCACCAAATCAGGACGCTGCCCAAAAAGCTCTTGCTGATTCATTGATCGATAGACCCTTTAGGAGGATTGCACCTGTATGGAGCCCCGAGCATAAACCTGGTTGGAGTAATTGGGGCTTCCAAATATACTTGCAGGCACAACTCTTGGAGTACCTGGGTTGGGCAAGATCTGGTTAAACAACCATGCCCTGGCCGCCTTTCAAGGTGGAACCAACACTTCGAAACCAGTATCTAAAAAAAACACATCAAGCGTGGTGTTTCAACCAGGGCTCGGGGTTGCATCGCCCAACCATTGGCACACCTCCCATTTTTGGCTCAGCCAAGGCCCCAAAAATTCGGCGGCCCAACGTGGACTCGATCACACGATCACACGGCCGACGGCGGCTGTCGGGCATCCCTGCCCCGGGCTTCAGAACGTTGTCCGCCACCACCACCGCCCCCGGGTGCAGCAAACCTTCCGACCTGAGCGAGCGCTTTGCCGCGAGTGCTTCTGGGTCCGGAGGATGGACAATGTCCTCATTTCGCGCCACACAATGAAACCGTGGTTGAAATATTTTGTTTCTTGGTATTTGCAAGGGAATCGAATCATTGGAGGGTTTCTGGCCGGTGGTGCGAAATGGATTTCGTCCATCCACAGTATGTGTTGGTTCTTTCTTCTGTTGCATAATTATACAAACGACAACAAACACGTGACAACACTCAAACATGTGAACAATCGACGAAATAGACTACTTCCATAAACTCCAACAACTTCTCAAAGGCTAGCTTGCATGGAAGCTGAAGCAATGGCATAAGCTATTGACATGAATCGAATTCACTTTGACATTGCCCCGTTGACGAACTTATCACTATTTGTTCCCCAAATGAATTGGGTAAAGTTGGGCAGGCCTGTCTCGGGCATTTGACCGAACGTGTTTGTCCCCCCTGCTCTCATTTTAAAAAAAATGCCGAAAAGCCATTTTTTGCTTAATGTTTTGTCTTGTTTCTTTTGATCTTACAAAGTTTGTTTACGCCTTCAAGTGGTCCCTAGGAGGCAATCTTCTTCTCTATGCCATACAGGGGCCTTTCTGGAAGGTTCCCTCCTAAATTGTGGCCCGGATAAGCCTCAAGGCTTACCAACGCCTTGCCTTAGGAGACTCTGGGTATCCCACTCATTTGGACCTTGGACACGCTGCGAGGCGCACAGGCTCTAGAGTGGAAAACCCTCATCAAATATGAACCAGTGGTTTACAAATCCTAGGTTCTTTTTAATTTCCAGGGTACTCACGGTTGCCCCCTTTGTGCTCTCCTCCCCCCCCTGACCCTGCTTTGGCATTTCCACTTGAAGCGGGGCCTCTCTTGTCATGTTCACCCCAAAACTGATGGGCTACCCTTGTCCAACTAATTTGACACCCGTGCTTACTAATATGGGGGTGGGGGCCACTCCAAAAGTGGTCTGAATCCCCACTCAAACCAGGGACACCCCCATATCAATATTGACTGGGGTTTACTAATCTGGGGTCAACATTGTCATGGACATGGCCAAAGGGAATGTCCGCAAGAGTCTGAAATATGTCATTTATGTGCAATCTGCTGTACTTCAATAAAAACAAGTGCTGTCTGATGTAGCCATTTTAGCGTGGTGTTCATGCCACGTAAGAGACAAGCCCAAGCCCTAAAAAACATGGCGTCTAGGTTAGTTTATTCACTCGCCAACCATAAATAAGGACACCCCAAAGAAGGAACCTCCATCGTAAAGTTGCAAACCGAAACCCTTTGAAAGGTTGCTACTTCCAGTTGCCCAGTGGGAAAAAGGGGGCATCGCAGTGTCCGAGTCCATTTTTAGGGAAGCCAGCGAGGGTGGCAAAAGATCTGGTAACTGCCCCATTCTATGGATCGCTTCTCATGGAGAACATGGGACCCTGTTTGCTATTTCACGGAAAACCAAAAGGACACCAATATTTTAGGGGGGTGGATGCGCCCAAAACGGTTCAAACTTCTGGTTTACCCCCAAACTCGTCTTCCCAAAAAGTGTTTAAAGTCTAGGAGCGCAGGACGTGAGTAAACCAGACACTCTGACAGCCAGCCAAACTCTGCCCAAGGGGCTCCATCTTCATCATGTCCTCGCTGTAGCGGGTACCCTTCTGGTCCATGAAGACCGCGCCTGTGATCGAGGAGCACGCCCAGCGCCACCGAAACCCTGGAATGATTCGATTCCCCTGTAAATACCAACAAGCAATTGAGTTCAATCACGCTTTCAGTTGTGCGAATTGATTTCGTCCATCCACAGCTATGGAGCTGGATCGGTCGTAGATCAGAATAGGTCCCCTTGATGAATTTGTGGCCAAAGCACCCTACCCGTGATGTCTTGCATCAGTGGGGCGAGGATTTTTAAGGCATGTGAGCAACTCCCCCCCATCTTGGCAACTGAACCCACCGTTCTACAAGCATGCAGAGGTTTTGCGGAGACCCCCCCCCCCAGTAGGCTAGCCCAAGCATTTCGAAGGCTTTCTTAGCCTCCGACACAAATCAAGCTTTCCCCGAGTACGGAATATTGAACAAGCACCACCCAAGGGGTCGTGTCATTCCGTATCTTCCATGGTTCAAGCTTGTGCCATTCACAATTCAACACCCGATGGGCCAGGAAACAAAACAGAATACCGCCAAAGAAAGGTAAGTTGCCAATTGGCGGTACGGGTAACACATCAACGCCAACTCGCAAATCGCAAAACGGGAGACCCATCTGAGAAATTGGGCTGCCCTCAGATCCGCTAAAAGTATAACTTTAGTGGGGGGACATGAACTAAAATCTAAAAAGCTACGGAGCCGGATGGCTGGACTTGCCACCAAGTGGGTTCCATCCGATCGGAAGGCCCGATCGCTGGGCCCGCGGGCCGAACTTCAGATCCCTCGCGCGCGAATCGAGTCGACATCCAAAGAACCCAACGCCCTTGGATGTTCGTGGTCCGCCACCTGGGGTATAACCTACTTTTAGTGAGTTGGGCAGGTTGTAAGTATAACCATGGTCGCCAACCGCTTACGAACTTGGCCCAACAAACAAGTACCCCTAGCCACCAAATGTGAACTTGTTATTGCGTTGCATAAAATGGTCTTTCCAAAAAGTTTTAAGTCCCACTAACTGGGTGAGTGAGACCCTGTTTCCGATCACAGAAGCGTGGACAACATTTAGAGAAGACTACCGTCATCTTCAAACAAACAATATGTGCACGTCCATGATTGCTGAAGGGAGGGTAGGTGAAACCAACAAAATGCAATCCCCTCGATGACAGGTACACCTCCCCAACAGGCCGCGTGGAACAAATCGAATTTCGGCTTACTCCCAAACGAAGCTGAAATCAATCGTAATGTCACTTGCCCAAAAATGTAGATAGAACAGGAAGCTCACTTGCAATTCAGGGATCAGAAGCCATTGGTGATGCGGTGATCATGCTTTCGCTACTCCGACAGAAAATTGACGAACAACTAGACAATAATAGGTCGAAAGGTCTTGCTTTCAAAATGAAGTTTGTCATCTTTTGTTTTGGCCTGCAGACAAAAAACACCCATCGAGAGGGCAGCCATACTTCTTAGTCCAAATGGTAGACTCAATCTCCACACTTGCTGAAATGATCCTGCTTCATTGACCAAGGTTGCGGGCCTGTTCTGTCAGCACAAGCAATTTTTGACACACCTTGCGGACCAGACGAGCCATCCCCACAAAGAAACAAAACAAAAGACGCGGCTGAACACTGGCAGAATCACTTAAGAACGTCTTTCGCAGGTCCCTCAGGTCATTCGGTGATCCGCTAACTGTATGATTTCATAGTTGATTCGTTTCACCCTCGCTTCCAAGTTTGACATATGCGATGGCGGCAAACATATCACAACCCAAAGTCATTCAGAGCCCGCGCTGAAAGGCTCCTTCGGCAAGCTCGTTTTGATTCAAAACTGCTCGTCTGTTTGGCTGTTTTTTTACCAGACTTCAACCGCGAAGCAGGCGAGAAGGGAACGTTGGCCAACGCAAACCGAAACCCTTGGTGAGGTACACGTTGCGATTGGTTCCTCATAAATATGGTCACCACATAAGTTTGGTCCTGGAATAAATCGAGATAGTAGTTTGTAGATTGTCCAACATCCCAGTAAACACATTGAACCTGTTGGTCTCAGAAAAGTGCAGTTTTGAAATGGCCAAGTTGCAATCCTTCCGAAAAGCATCGGGCGTGTGAAAGGCAAACACATCCCCAGGTCCAGGGTTTTAATAGAAGCCCATGTTTTTGTTGTTTTGTCTCATCAAAACCGAGCACAAGGTTTTGATCTCATCTCAGGCACTGGGCTCCCGGCCCACCGTAGCGGTGCATGATCCTCGGCAGGAGGTCCTGCAAGGCACGCCGATTTGCGTCTCTCGGTGGGCGGACAGCGCCTTCTGATCCGCTGAAAATGACCGACTTTGAGTGGGCGAAATGAAAACCCACTAAACCCTAAAAACAAATCGAACAACTTTTGGTGTTACTGAAAACCAAGGGGACGGCTGGGAACCACCAAGGGTAGTGAATTACGATGATTCGCCAAATCATGCCTCGCGAAAACAAGCTTTATGAGCAGCCCCGTTGAACTTGCTAAACCTATGGCTCCAATAGAACGTTCAGGGCTCCTTGGAAAACTCCCTTCCCCTTGCGAACCCCCGCAACCTTCCGAAAAACACAGGATGCCGCAGGCTTGCCGGCTTACCCCGACAGTTGAAATGATGAGGCGGGTTATGCATACCAACACACTTCCACGGGAAATGGCCTTTTCCATTTGGTTTTTTGGCGTCACAAAACGACGCACCCCAAATGCATAAAAAGGCCTGCTCCTGACGATTGTTTTGCGGGAGGGATTCTCAAAGAACGACATCGCCCATCGAGAGCCCATGCTATCCATGAGACATGTCCCACCGGTCTGTCCTTGCTGTGGCCCGTCCATACCTTACATAGCGTCTGCTGAGGTCAGTTTAGGGCTTTTCTAAGGGAAACTTCCAACCATTCGTTTCAGGGATCCTTCAAGACTCGGAAAGCCACCCAAGCCCGGGATTTTGAAAGCTGGTGGTTGGACATGGTGGTGGTCAAATTTGTAGCTTCACGTGCTTAAAAACTGCCAAGATAAGATTTAGTGCTGAAGCTGCAGCAGCAAGGAATTCTTATAGTGTCCATGGACATGTGCAAAAAATATGAACATTAGCTGGACAAACACGTAGAGATAATTGCGCACGCCCCAACACCGTATTACTTGCCCTTAGATCACAGATTTCAGCGTTGCTACTGTTGGAAACTCGACATTTGTGATGCGATGCTCGGCCAGCTTGGCAAACTTTCGGAGTTTCACGTATTCGATGGCTGAAGCATTCCCTGAGTTATTTGGCTTTTGCTGCGGCCCATGCCTTCAAACAAAGTTCTTCGACCGCTCTGTGACTCCCCCTTGGGCCCAAAGTTGTGACAAAGATCAATTTCAAATTCCCGCAAAGTGGTGCAGCAGTTCTTCCATCCACGGTGGAAAGTTCCCCCCCATGTGTCAGGGCAATGTCCGACTTTGAAGGGCAGTTAAGGGCCCAGGTTCCTGGACGGCGGATTTCCACTGGCAGAAAAGCGGATGTGAAGCGATATTGACAAATACTTGTTGTTTCTAAAAATAAGTCTGCCCAAAATCATGCTACAATTCAGAGGGGCGGCTGAAGTGGACCATCGCCATACTTTATCACTTGAGGGTTCGCTTGGTATAGTGGAAACTGGTCCTCAAAACGCAGTTTTCCACCACCAAGTGCTTATTATCTCTCTCCGTAAAATCATTTTTCCACAACCGCGCGCTTATTTTGAGAACCCCCCCCCCCCCCACGTCTCCAGGACTTTCAACATGCCTGCAATTTCAGCCACGGTGCGTCGATGGTACCAGAAAGGCCCCCGTGTAGCACGACGTTGCGGGCGATGACCACATGCACCTGGGAACAGTATGGGCGTGTATTTTTCACGGTACATGATTTGGTGTTGGTTTAGGGGGAAAAAATAGGCAACCGCCAGCTTTTGGGGGTTCAAATCTACACCCGTAACCACCGGAGGAAACCTGTTTAGAAAACTCTTGCAAATACCATCAATCAGGGGAGAGTGATGGGAGTTTATAAATATTAGGTGGTCCGATTTTTCCCCCAGAGATCAAGGGACTAAAGCCAAAGTGTTTAGTCGCTATGAAGCTCTGGCCATACGCCCTGGGAGGACCGGTGCTGATCGAAGGCCCAAGTGTCTCTCCTTGTGATCAAAATTTGAGCGTCTCTTGCTATAGGGGGGCCCCAACAATGATTGGCTTCCGTCTAATTTCTCTTGAAACCCCAAGCAGGGTGCCCTCCCACAAAGAATTTACGTCACATGTCCATTTGCTGCAAATGACCAACCTGATTTGTTGGACTCCCGAATTGAGGTGATGTGTATGCACTTTCTACCTGTAAGCTCGCCACAAACGTGTGCAAATTCGCAGCGCTGTGACTTGGTCACTCATGAGTTAACCCGAACCCTTTTGCCCCAGCTGGTACAATTCAGCCCTTATTGTTTACTGTCTAGTGGGTTTACAATACTATTAAACACATTGTCAAGCATCCGGATTCCAAAGCCTAAAGCAAGCCTCAAGTCGGCGGCCAACCGTCTGACTGTACATCTGGTTCGCTTACATGGTCAGGGAGAAGCAAGGCACAGTCATCATCCCCTATAACCCCTACATCTTCGAGTGAACATGCTTGCTCCTTTGAGTTTGCTCAAAAGTGGGAATCCGCCCCGCTATGTCACCAGTGACGCGGGAGTTACACTGATGTTGAGAACCCCCCAAACGTGGCCAGACTTAGACCCCTGCAAAAAGTTAACTTTTGGCCGGTTGAAAAAAGTATCAAAGGGCATGCCCTCAAAATATCTCTGTTCATGTGCATCGCGAAGGCCAGCATTTCGAAGCAACAGCGACTACGGCGTCATTCCGAACTAGAGCGACCGCAGAACCGCAAAGTTGCAGATATACTTATTCTCTTCAATCACACCAAAATGTTGGGCAAAGTCACGTCACTCGCCATTCAGGTGGCCAAACTGATGTCAAAGTTCCTAACACTATCAACCTCAATCAGGTTGGTTGACAGAATGCGCGTTCCACCAAACTAAATCGTCACGATTTGGTGTAGTACCGCGGAATCTCAAGACTTCGCTACGTCAGCCATTCTGGTCCGCCCTGGCTCTGCCAAGTACTCCCCTCTGGTCCAAAACCCGCATATCTACTCCTCGGCCCAAGCTTGGCAAAAACAAGGCTGGAAAATGCAAACCATTTATAGCTCGGTTTAACCTACCAAACACCAGCGTGGAACCTGAAATAAATAGGCCCCTGCAACGGACATGGCCTACAGTTTCCATATTTGTTTTCAGGACATTAGATTGGCGATCAGGTTCAGCAAGGGGCAGCGATCAACCACCAAACTTGAGTGGCTTGGTGGTTTCTCCACTCGCACAACTTCACACGAAACGACCACAAATGTGTACAAAAACTGGGTACAAGGGACGGGGCATTTTGCAAAGTACGCTACAATTCCAAATTCTAAAGTAGGAGACCCACAAGTAAAAGACCTTCAGCATGGTGAGCTTGTTTTACCCTGTATTGGTAAGCTCGCCTCATGAAACATTAGGTGTGATCATATCCAGGCTATCCAAAGGCTATACAGGATCCCCCTTCACCTCCTTAAAGCAAATATGGAGCCAAAGTGAACTCGAAGAGTCCGTACGCAGTCACTTGGGCTTGGCTGTAAAAACAAAAAACAACTCTGGGTTGCAAAACACATGCTGGTTCTGCTGCATCTTTAGTCTACCTCAGTGGATCCATGTACCTGTTTAGTGGGTAACCAAGGGAACCACCCATTAAAAACCCAAAAAAGAAAAGAGTAGCTGGTTCCCGACTATATGCCGCCCTCGAATGCAAACCAAAAAACAATCGGAGTTAATGTGGCCACCATTTCTTACCGAAGGATCTTCATTTACAAATTAGGTCTGCCATGATGTTGTTTGAACCCCAGGGTATGGGTAACTGGGATCCATACCTTAAAACATGTCTGGAGAGCCCCCCCCCCTCCCGCGAACTTCAGGGCCCCTGGCCGGATCAACCTCCAGGGAGGCGATGTGGACCTTGGCTTCGACACTGAGGCCACGGTAAAGGGACAACATTGATGTTGGTTGGTGTTGTTTTGGCTATGGGTCAAAACCCAAATCGGTTAGCCTCCAGTGAACATCAACCAATCCAACCACTAAAATAGACTAAAATGAGTGGTGCACCACCCCAAAATGGTACCATTGGTGTTGACCCACGGCCACTTATTGCTGTTGCTAGACACCATTGGTTGATGTTGGCTGATGTTGGTTGATGTTGCAAGGACCAGAGCCACTTGAATTGCTTGAGTTGCTCTTGGTTGATTTTGGAAAAACCGGCAAACAAAGAAAACAAGGCCACCAGGGTCCCGAAGATGACGTTATCTCCGGCTGCAACCTGCGAATCAATTGAGGGCTCCAAACTTGAAACCTGACAGGTGCATTTTCCCGTTTCGGCAGTGCAGGCTGCTTGGCAACGTGCGGGGCTTACCCCACCAAAGCGGGACATGCGTGTCTTTGGCAATGGATTTAGGTGAGAAATGATCCGTTTCCTAAGACTATTTCGGGGTGGAGAACATATATTGACGGTCTTTTCTTGCTGTTTTCTCACGTGTAAGGGCCCTCTTAGGCTTCGCCTGGGCACCGGAAATCCCCAGTTTCTACTATGATCAAAGACCAATTCTGCCGCGTAGACAAGAAATACCCCCAACAACACAGTTCCCACACGCTACAATTGAGCAATCTGCAAGCAGGACGCCCTGAGTTGCGCAGTTGAGCCCTAGAGTCCCCAAATGAGTCTTTTCTTGAGAGCACCCTTTTTGGAACCCTGGCGGGGTCTTTGGGGGGGAGAGTCTCGTTAAGGACTTATCCTAGGCTTCTGACTAGGTCCTCCAGTAGAGAGGCTAGAATGAGGGTACTTGATTTTTCTTCTGTAGTCTATTTTAGTGGGGGAACCCTCCCAACAAAAAACGGGGTTTGAAAAGGGCACCTAGCTGGGGGACCTAGAATCGTTTGATCCTCGAGGCGCCCTGTTGGAAGAAAAGCAGCGACTGAAACGAGTGACACCTATCTTGTTCAACGGAGACATTGGTCTGCCTCAAAGTGGGGGGGTGTTCTGCTTGGCATCGCTGCGGACCCGACAACCCCCGAAATACAAGGATTAGGAGCTTAGAAAGCCTTATCGGAAAAACAAGCATACTAAATGAGCCCAGATCAAGGCATTTTCGTGAAGGGGTCATGCCGTTTGTGTCAGAATCAAAACGGATTGGTACTAAAGAAGTTTACCCAGAACCAGCTTCAAGAACTAACAATGCACCCATTTATGGCTACACGGGTTTCGATTGTGGCTCATTTCATAGCTGTACCTTTTTTATCCTCTTCAGAGGTCTCTAACTGGGGCCGAAGCCCAAGGAAAATGGGTTTCCAAAGAGAAGGATGGGTGAAGAGAGGGAACCAACCCCTAAATCGGAAAAACCACACCTGAGTCTCAATCAAAACCCTGTATCAAAATGGTCTATACCCAGAACCATGTAAGGAATTAAGAAGGGCGGCCGCAGCTATTTATGGTTGGGATTGTCCCTTACTAACGTTCATCTACCCGGGATTTGAGGACGTGGCTCACCTAGAAGACGAGACAAAATCAGTTTTGTATTTGCTTTTTGTTTGGGCGAGTGGGGTCCCCAACCAGTCGCGTCTCCGCCGGCAAAAAAAACGCAAACGGAGCTGGAGCCCCCGGCGCCCGGCAGCGCCAGAGCCATGCGCGTGGACTCAGATTCGCGGCCAAGGTGCCAAACCCTCGTGACCCTGTTGCACCGGCAAATCCACATGGAACCCGGTTCTTAGGCGTCCCGAAAAGCAGAATCCCCGCCAAAAACAAAGTAGGTGGGACCGTTTACTCCCTACCCCGCTTGGATTGGGAGAAATATCGCACTTGGGTCAGAGCCGAATACCCACAGTAGGCGCCAACTTCCAGGACGCCTCAGGCGGAAGGATTCGGACTGAAGAGGTCCGAGTTCCGTTTACTTTCCCAAGAAGCGCGCCATAAATGGAATACCCCTCCCCCTCCATGCCAGTGCCAACCTCGGATTCATCCGGACCAGAAAAGGGGCGGCAACACTCTTTTGGAGGGGAGTGACTTCATTTGCGGAACGTTTCTTGGAGGAGAGCACCAGTCTCCGAATGCATGCGTGTTTTGGCGATACAAAGGCGCTTTTTGCCGAGCTCTGTTCTAGGCAGGTGTCCCAAAGGCGTTTTTTGAAGGAACATGTGTTTTTTGATGGAAACGACTAACATTTATGTAGTTACGGCAAAAAGCGGAAAGTCTCCACTCCGGGTTTTCTAGGTGTACATGAACATATGGCTGTGGGTCAAAAAAAGGTACCCCAATGTACCCCTAGTAAGTGGAACCTGAGGCCCCCTGGTGGTTCAATTTCGACCAATGCCCATATGAGCACATGTACATGTACATGGATATGGTCATGGGTCAAAACCCAAATCGGACCCCCAGTGAACATCCCAATCCCCACTAAAATAGGTTCTAAAATGGTGAATCCACCTACCCCAAAATGAGACCCCATTGGCTTTGACTGACCCACAGCCAGGTTTTTGGGTCGTTTCCCGAGCCACGAGGCTGCACTGCAAGTCCCCGCAGGTCAACGGGCCGCCCCTCACCGCCTGGCCCAAGCTGGTTGGCCCGGTGGCTCGGCGGGGTTGGGCCGTACCAGTCCTTACCTAGGTCTTCCAGATCTGAGAGGTTCGAAGAAGAAGGTTACCACCCGATTTTCTTCTCCCCCAAAAAGGAAACGGTAAAAGGGCACCTAGCTGGGGGACCTAATTACCCTTCCCAGTTTTGCGGTCCGGTGGCATAGTGGGAGGGAGGCAAGGGGTGAATTGGGATGGTTCAGATTTGATTGGTTTAGGTGGGCTGAGGCTTTAATCGGACGGGTTGGTTGCGGCTTTGTCTCACATGTGGGTTGTGTTAAAGTGGATTGTCTGTTGGCATGCTAGTGGGAGGGAGGCAAGGGGTGAATTGGGATCGTTCAGATTTGATTGGCTTAGGTGGGCTGAGGCTTTAGTCGGACGGGTTGGTTGCGGCTTTGTCTCACATGTGGGTTGTGTTAAAGTGGATTGTCTGGTGGCATGCTAGTGGGAGGGAGGCAAGGGGTGAATTGAAATGGTTCAGATTTGATTGGTGTAGGTGGGCGGCTGAGGCTTTAGTCGGACGGGTTGGTTGCGGCTTTGTCTCACATGTGGGTTGTGTTAAAGTGGATTGTCTGGTGGCATGCTAGTGGGAGGGAGGCAAGGGGTGAATTGGGATGGTTCAGATTTGATTGGTTTAGGTGGGCTGAGGCTTTAGTCGGACGGGTTGGTTGCGGCTTTGTCTCACATGTGGGTTGTGTTAAAGTGGATTGTCTGGTGGCATGCTAGTGGGAGGGAGGCAAGGGGTGAATTGGGATGGTTCAGATTTGATTGGTTTAGGTGGGCTGAGGCTTTAGTCGGACGGGTTGGTTGCGGCTTTGTCTCACATGTGGGTTGTGTTGAAGTGGATTGTGTGGTGGCATGCTAGTGGGAGGGAGGCAAGGGGTGAATTGGGATGGTTCAGATTTGATTGGTTTAGGTGGGCTGAGGCTTTAGTCGGACGGGTTGATTGAGGCTTTGTCTCACATGTGGGTTGTGTTAAAGTGGATTGTCTGGTGGCATGCTAGTGGGAGGGAGGCAAGGGGTGAATTGGGATGGTGGGGGTTCAGATTTGATTGGTTTAGGTGGGCTGAGCTCACATGTGGGTTGTGTTAAAGTGGATTGTCTGGTGGCATGCTAGTGGGAGGGAGGCAAGGGGTGAATTGGGATGGTTCAGATTTGATTGGTTGAGGTGGGCTGAGGCTTTAGTCGGACGGGTTGGTTGCGGCTTTGTCTCACATGTGGGCTGTGTTAAAGTGGATTGTCTGGTGGCATGCTAGTGGGAGGGAGGCAAGGGGTGAATTGGGATGGTTCAGATTTGATTGGTTTAGGTGGGCTGAGGCTTTAGTCGGACGGGTTGGTTGCGGCTTTGTCTCACATGTGGGTTGTGTTAAAGTGGATTGTCTGGTGGCATGCTAGTGGGAAGGAGGCAAGCGGTGAATTGGGATGGTTCAGATTTGATTGGTGTAGGTGGGCTGAGGCTTTAGTCGTGTTAAAGTGGATTGTCTGGTGGCATGCTAGTGGGAGGGAGGCAAGGGGTGAATTGGGATGGTTCAGATTTGATTGGTTTAGGTGGGCTGAGGCTTTAGTCGGACGGGTTGGTTGCGGCTTTGTCTCACATGTGGGTAATGTTAAAGTGGATTGTCTGGTGGCATGCTCAGGGGAATAGAGAGTGGTTTGATTGGTTTAGGTGGGCTGAGGCTTTAGTCGGACGGGTTGGTTGCGGCTTTGTCTCACATGTGGGTTGTGTTAAAGTGGATTGTCTGGTGGCATGCTAGTGGGAGGGAGGCAAGGGGTGAATTGGGATGGTTCAGATTTGATTGGTTTAGGTGGGCTGAGGCTTTAGTCGGACAGGTTGGTTGCGGCTTTGTCTCACATGTGGGTTGTGTTAAAGTGGATTGTCTGGTGGCATGCTAGTGGGAGGGACGCAAGGGGTGAATTGGGATGGTTCAGATTTGATTGGTTTAGGTGGGCTGAGGCTTTAGTCGGACGGGTAGTTGGTTGCGGCTTTGTCTCACATGTGGGTTGTGTTAAAGTGGATTGTCTGGTGGCATGCTAGTGGGAGGGAGGCAAGGGGTTAATTGGGATGGTTCAGATTTGATTGGTTTAGGTGGGCTGAGGCTTTAGTCGGACGGGTTGGTTGCGGCTTTGTCTCACATGACGGTTGCCTCTTAGAGTGGATGGTTGACAAGGTTTCCTAGCATCCCCCTACCCCAAGGACACTTACTTCAAGTTGGCACAGAAGGTGATGCTCAAACCACCCAAGAAGGACAATCTAGAGGCCGCTATTGGGATGGGCACAGATTCAGAACTTGCATCGTGCTTTCTCAAGAAACGGGTTGGGTGCTATACTGAAACTTGTTTGTTACATGAACAGACACACATCGGTTTCCTGACATGTGATCCTTGCTAGATGATCCAGAACAACCCCCTATAGCAAGTTTGCGTCTGCAGCGCGTGCAATCCCAGTAAAGCAATCATCGCGGAGTTTCCCTGGGGTTGAAGCCCCATGAAAACCGTGGCTGACCCAATTTGGATGATGGTTCCCAAACAAAGGAAACCAAATAGGGGATGGTTTTTCTGGGGGTCATTCCATGTCTCATTCCCTGCTGATCGAACCAAGATGTGGTTTGTAGGGGTCATTACCTCATTCCCTGCCTATCGAACCAAGGAGACAACGGAGTCCCTGGGCCAACTTACAGCAACGAAGGAAACGAGGCGTTTGGCGGGTCCCGCGCCCGCGTCAGGACTTCCGTCTTGATGCCGCCGGCAATCTGGGCGGCATGCTTAAACCCCGAATGCAAATACCCACGTTAAGCACGGCCCAGCCATGTTCAAAAGGTACCAAAGGACTTCTGTGGGAAGTTCAACACGGGAAAAGACTGGACGCTAGGACCAATTGCCATGAAATTGATATTACCAAAGGTGCACCTGATCAAAATGCGATGTTGCCTTGCTAGATACGTTCATGTACCGAACAATCACTGACTGATGGCTGAAGGTCTTGCGAGTAAGCCCAGGCACAATACATACCACACATAGTCAGGCACAAAGCTGGGACACAACACCAGGAGCTTGTATGATTGGAATCGTTCTGCTCACAACCAACCAAATTTCAAACACTTGCCGTCAAGTATGCTCGTTTTCAATGAAGGAAATGTAGCCTAAATGTTCAGCCACCTAGTGATCCATGATCCAAAAGCTAAAAGGGGCGAGGATGGTTTCTTCCACCTGTCCAATACCGCGGCGGATGCCGAAAATATAGCTGTTGTTTTGACACAAACCATGGCACAGCTCCCTACACCTTCGTAGGTCCAAAATATTGCAAGGGGAAGAGGGGAGGCCTGAGACTGAACCGCAATTTACCCGTCAGACGGATTGCGGCGCCGGCGGGGCTTCCATCAGTGGAAACCACCCACTTGACGCTTGCCCAATGTTTTGCAGGACCAACCCATGGGATAGCATTTCATTTTGGGTCTGCGAAATGAAAACAATGGGCTTATGCATTAGCAGCTTCGCAGAAAAGTGAAACTGGAACCATGTCTTGGAACTTACAAATGGAACCGTTTTTTGTTTGGTGTGTCTTTGGGGAACCTTCCAAGCACCCCAAACTGACGACTGCCTCGCTCGCTCCCTCTCTCTCTCTCTCTCCTCTCTTTTTCCTCTCTCTCTCTCTCAAGGGTCGGATCCCTTAAACAAACCTTACTGAGGCCGTACTCTACCCAACCGAACTCGCCCAAACAACAGGCTAGGTTGCGAGAAAACAAAAACAACATAGACCCCCAGATAGCTGTGCTTGCACACCGGCACCTCCAAGAGCACCCCCCCCGAAGAACGCCCAAAGCAAAACCCAGTTCGTCAATCGAGCAAATATGCATCACCCTAAAGACAACACCCCAAAGAGCACCCCCGAAGACACCCAGCCATCAATCTTGAAAAAACCAGCCAACACCCCAAACAGAATCCCAAAGCACCACCTGAGCTGCATGCCCCCTTGCACCCTACCGTCAAGATGCAAACATGCGCCTGCACCGACACCTGCATGCCTGATAGCACCCGAGCGTCAACATCGCAAAAATGCGCCCGCGCGCGCACCGTCGCCAGCGCCTCAAACAGCTCCCCACAAACTGCGTCCCACAGCACCATCAGCATCAGCACCCCAAACTGCATTCCCCCCTGTGGTTGCCGTCAAGATGCAAAAAAAAAGCGCGCGCACCGTCACCCCTCAAAACAGCACCTGCACAAGCAACCCAAACTGAATCTTGAAAAAGATGCGCCCGCACTGCCATCAGCACCTCAAACAGCACCCCAATCAGCACCTACACCAGCACCCCAAACTGCACGCCCCCTAGCACCAGCCCATCAATCTTGCAAATCACTTCCCCTCTTTATTAGAAGTCTCAGCTATCTGGGGGGAAAAAAAGAAGTCACCGGGGTGGGAGTCCCTTTTGGGGATAACCAAATCGAAGCCCAATCCTTTCCTTGTGCTTGCAGAAAAGGAAGCAACACTCACTTCTCTGCAGTGGCATAACGAAGCAAACGTTGCTTGCTCACTCCATTCCCATGGGTTCCTCTTGAGACCGCCGGTAAAAAACGGACGATCCCAGACGTGACATATTTGCCCAGGGTAAGTGCATATGTGACTCCCTGTTGACCTGTTGTGAACCCAACTTAGCCTAACTAATTACAATGGATTAACTACCCACCAGTCATGGCTTAATTCTGGAAAAGCCAGAATAGCAGGAGCCCAAAATGAATCCCGAGCCTTCGACTCTGGGCCTTTACTGACAGTGCGCGGAATTCCACAACGCTAAGTCCAATCTTCGTCAAACTCCTGGGAAAGCTGAAGCCAGCCAGGGGAACACCCGGTATCCAAGGTGATTGAGTCCAATCCAGTAAACGGGGTATACAACCATTCAACAAAACATTGCATCAAAAGCTTAACATAACTTTACAATACATAAAACATGTATATATATATATTGATTTATTGCGTTTCTGTATGTGTATAATTACATATATTACACATGTACATATACATATACGCATGCCCCCAGTTTCCATTCCACTTCCCCCCGGGTCCTTACCTTTCCCTTTTCTTTTTTGGATAGGAAGTTCCAACCATTTCGCTCCCCTCACCGCTTCACCGACCGCTTCGGCTCACCTTGAGCCAGAGCTTGGCCTTGCCCCGCACCAGGACCTCATCCCCAAAGCTCTCGATGGCCTAGAGGCTTTTGACGCCTTTGACCGCCGCGAAACGGCCCCAATCCGCTCGATCGGACGCGAGAACCTCTTGGGATCTGAACCCCTCACCAAGATGGCGATCGCAAGCATGGCACCATGGCTATGGCGCCTTCTTTGTAGATGTTGCTGGTTGGATTCAAAAGGACACCAAAAGGATCAACTTTTTTCGGGGTCGCCCTTTTTAGTCTGCCACATACCCAAATGGTGAAGAGGAGTTTATGCAGGCATATTCCAGGTTCGAAGTGCAATTCTAGCGGATGGAATGCGAGGGCTGTGTGCCTCCCCCCAAGCAATTGGATCCTACGGGGCAATCCCCTTAGTTGGCAAGAGGAGCCATGAACCACCGTTTTACTTTTGTGCAGCATTGATTCGCAAAAACAAAAACAAAAACCAAGTGGCCAAAAGGTTTCGCCTCGCCGGGACTCCGGGGACGCCTTTCGGACACACAAACGCTGATCCTTTCTGTTGACCGATACAAGGGATAAAGTACAACGCAGGAAGTGAGTTTTGCCTTTTTTTACCAAACTATCAGTTCCTTGTTTTTATTTGTTCGGTAAAACAACGAGTAAATGATGTAAAATGTCAAAACCTGTGGGCAATAAGTGCGCAGTCAAAATGTGCTACCCTACGTCCCCTGTTTCGCTCCCAAATGGACCATTGACAACTGGACATGTTGACCGAACCTCATATCAACAGTGCTCAAACCCGTTGACTTTTGGTTGGACATGGTCATACACGCAAAAAATACGCCCAACTATAAGCCCCATCGAACCAGGTACATAGCACCTTTTACTAAAACGTTCGGGCTGCAATCAGGGGTCACTGGATTTCCCCGAATCACAAGTTGACCAATTGGCTGGTGGCTTCCATGGGAAAATCCTACTTTTGGAAGTCCAAAAAAGGAACATGGAGAGAACTCATGTAAATCTCACTTCCTGAGTGGACTGACAAAAAGAGTTTAAACCTTTACTCACCACTAAAATGGTCCAAGGCCAAAAAGTTTCAAGTCTGGAGAGTGGATTGGCCAAGAAAAGCAAGCTTTTTGTTTGCCCTAAACTGGCCCACACCCAAAAGAAGCGAGAAATGGAATCCCGCGGATTATTTCTGCTGCGAATCCATCCATCCGGATTCGCCTCGCAGATTGCCACGGGGTCGCCCGGCGGCACCTCCTCCACTACGCGCTGCAGTAACCGCAGCTCCTTACGCACGCGTGAAAGTCAGGCCATGGGGCTTCGAAGCAGGGACTCACCTCACTTTTTTTCCCCAATCACAGCAGTAAAGCTATAAAAGGCGACTCCGGTCTGGCTCGTTCTTTTTCACGTGGCTCGGGCGCTTGTCCATAGAGAAGCTGTCTCCTTATCGGACCACTTCTAATCCCATCTTCTCGCAAAGCTTCTTCACTATGCATCTCGTGCCCTCAGGTAGGATTGGATGAATCTTGACATCTCCCCATGAAGGGTTGTGAACTTGGTTGGAGAGTAGAGTCCAAACCTGTTGCAATGCGTCTTCGGGGATCTGCGTGCTGTCGCATGCTTTTGCGGAGCTGTGCAGGAGTTCAGACCAGCATCCTGCCTTCGGATTCTTGCTTGCCATCGGCAAAACGTCTGCTGTGATGCATTTCCCCTTCATGTTTCCTGCCTTCTTCTGCTCATTGAATGCAAGTTGCACCACTCGTTCAAAGACGCCACGCGCAGTCATTAGCCCCTTTGCTCGCAGAAGGTCTTCTTCAAACTTCTCCATCCTCACTTGGAGGACCTCTCCTTCTCCACCAGCACCTTCTCCTTCTCCACCAGCACTCCATCTTTTTTGGAGGACATCCTTCTCCTTCTCCACCAGCAACTTCTCCTTCTCCATCCTCTCTTCAAGGACATCCTTCTCCTTCTCCACCGTCGGAAACGTCGGGAAGCCGTCGGAAACGTCGGGAAGCCGTCGGAAACGTCAGGAAGACGTCGGGAAGCCGTCGGAAACGTCGGGAAGCCGTCAGAAACGTCGGGAAGCCGCCGGAAAGCCGTCGGACAGTTTTCAGAAACCGCGGAATGCCAGCATGAGTGAGATTGCCGTCGGAAAGCAGATGTCGGAAAGCCGTCCGAGATCTGTGTTTGCTAGGAAATACTTGCGCTTACCGATTTTTCCGTGGCAACTGAATCTTTTGTTTGCCGGCCAGGACGGTGTGCGGGCCAATAACTGTCAAAGCGATAGTTATTGAATGATCGATAGTGGTTGCGGACTCCGAGCAGCCGGGGCTCTCGCTACGAGGGGTCGTGTTTCTATGGCCTCTCGCCATTCTGTCCCTGAGGGCCCAATGCCAAACGACGCCCCGAAAAGAGTTGGGATCCTTAGGGAAAATGTAAAACAATCAACCGGAAAAATCCGATAAACATACGTTTTAAACAAAGGGAACAAATAAAAGCATCATACTATTTCATTTTAATATTTTGCACCACCTATAATTCATTGTAAGTAGGCAGGCAAGATTCCCCAGATTCGCTCGCCATGGCTCGTGACTACCGTTCCCTGGCAACTTTCGTTGCGCTGTGGTGGAGCTCATCTTGGTGTTTTGGCTCGATGCCTGGCGACACGCGTCCAATGAGGACGGCTCGCCCTGCGTCGTCCATTCCGGACAGCGCGTTGCTTCAAAGCATTTGTGAGATTGAAGACGCCGAAAAGAGGATGAAAGCATTCTGATATTTCCGACGGCTTCCCGACGTTTCGTTTCCGACGGCTTTCCGACGTTTCCGACGGCTTTCCGACGCTCGGGCCCTCGCGGGCCCTCGGTTTGCCTAGTTTTGAGGGCCCAAGCGTTAGCTTCCCGACGTGGCTCCGACGCCAGAACTTGACGCGCGCCGTTCCAATCGGCACTCAACTGGCCCATAAATACAAACTGTGACTGTACGCCATTGCAAGCCAATAGCAGCGATAGCGCGTAATTAACCAGAGGAATTTTGCACGGCTCATGGGCCTGTCAGACACGCACAAACAAGCAAAGTCAGCAACCTTTTGGCAAACACGGGATAACACGGGACTCCTGCCAAGAAGCTGCGAATTGCCAAACAAGTGAAGACACATCACCAGCCCACAAGTACATCCGAAACAACAGGTTACGCGTGAGCGATAACACGGTGGACTCAAGCCGCCCAGCCTTCATCCATAGCGCCTGGCCTTTTTTAGAACTATCTGAAAAACGGAATTTTGTTCTGCGCAGGGGTGTCGTTGCGGTGGCCAGTTGGGTTTCAGACCTTGTCGCGTGCGCTCAAAACCCCGGAACGTCGTCAGTAGGGTATTTAGGCCGGACCCTTTCAATGCACATCCCGACCCTTCTAATATGACATACCAAAGAGCCTTAGGGTTGGTGAATAGACTGTTTTTTGTTTAACAAATAGTGCGAGGGCTTGAGCCAAATGCGCGCGCTTTTGACGAAAAGTGGCGAGAGCAAACAAATGCGGCGCTGTGTTTCATTTGGTTTTGCATGGACATGCTCTCTTCTAACTGAGCCTCCTGACGAGGTGCAGTAGGTGGAAGCGCAGGAAGGGAACCGCAGGAAGGAAGCGATTTCGGGTGGGGAAAAGCGAGCCGAAGCCCTTCGGCCAAGTCAAACCCAGAAAAAAAAGAACCACAACAATTAACCTCATCAAGTGACCTAAACATAAAACACTAAAAAGTGGCAACAAAACGTTTACTCTCCCAACAAAAAGAAACAGTCAACCATTTCAGATTACAACATTTGATAAAACATACCAGCCTTACAAGTGAACACTGAACCCACAAGCTTTGAAATCACAACATAACAGTCAAACGTTTCGATTTGCAACATTAAACAAAAGACATAACCAGCTACCAACTGGAGGTTAGAATAAGGGTACCCTTTTTCTGTAGTCTATTTAGTAGCGGAACCCTCCCCCAAAAAGGATAAAAGGGCAATAGTGGGGGACCAAGATGTCTGTTCTAAGCTGAAATTTGATTCGGATCCCGCACGGAACTTCTTTACTTGCTGGTTTGATAGGCGGGGACTGAGAAATTGAACGAATCGGGGAACAAACAACAATACAATCCGACTGGTAGTTTCTTTTCACGGAATCCCCTTCCAGTTCATTCCCAAACACCCGGAAGGTCATTCCCTAGCTATCGCACCAGCAAGGTTAGTCCAAGAGCTTAACAAAAACACCGTGGGGTGGCTGCACTTTGCCCATGAAACTGTAAAAACCCATCAGAAGAGGAGCCTCATGGGAAACCACTGAGCGGTGTACGATCCACAAATAGCACCAGCGACACTAGGGTTCCCCTGGTCCAATTCAAACCATTCCATGTCTTTACCCAGCTTTCAGTGATCCAGAATTCGGATCTCCAGAAGCAGGAAAACTAGCAAGGTAACATACACAAAAAGACAGTCTCAAAAAACACGACTATCTGAAAACCAGGAAGAAGGCAACTGCAGAAATGGAGTCAACAGCAACACAAACCCACCAGTAGCAACAATTATATTTGCGCACGGAGGTGGAAACACCGCAACAACACCTACGGCTTCTGCGTTGAGGGAATCATCGTGTTGTCTTTCCTTCATGGAGGCTGGAGGCCAAATAAGCCCCCAATAAGGCCTTGATAAGGGCTTATATGGGCTCCCGCCCCCTCCCCTCCCGCCCCCCCCCCCAGCGCCCCATGATTCCTCTCTTCCATTTGATCTGGCCTTCCAAAGCAGAAAAGTTGTGAGCCCTGCCATACGGCGATGGACCTTGAAAAAACCATCGCCTGCCATGAAGGCGACTCTGAAGGTCCGGTATCTCATTTCCCCAACCCATCCAATTGCCGAAGTCGGAACAAAAACAATACATTGGTTCAATTTGAAGTAGGGAACAAACAAATAACATAGATTCCTTTTCCAGCAGAGAAAAAAACCGAAATATTCATCTTGTCTATTTCAGACTTCGAAAGAAACCTCAACCCAGCACACCTGAGAACTTCCTATCGGGAGTACGAGTCCCATGGCTCCTTCGCATAGGGCTGGCCCGCGCGGACCCGGATGCCAGACCGCGGGCGCCTCGCGGTCTCGCGGCTCGCGGTCGCGTCCCCGGCGGGGGGGTGGGTGTCGTCTTGTGGGATTTTCAGTTCGACGTCCATGAAACGCAACATCAAAACCGTGGCTTTCTGGTACCCTCAGAACCAACAGCTTGACTTTCATGGAGGTTGAGGGATGGAACAACGTGGCCCAATTGTTTGCAAATCACCCAAATGGGCATGTGTTGTTCAGGCTATCTTAAGTTGTTGATGGCTCTCAAAGGAAAGGACAAGCCACCATTTGTCTTGCTGGGTGTTTCAGACAACATATGAACATGGAGTCACCTTCACTCAGCTTCTAGACTCTTTATGGGGGGTCCAACCTCAAAAAGAGACCCCTAATCTTTCAAATGGGTACTTGGGTGTGCGGCCAAGTTAGTCAGTGGTTAGTAACCATGGATGGCTTCACATTACAACTGGCCAGACCCAGTCGAAAGTTGGTTATACCCTCAGATGCCCAGCCATGGGATAAAAATGATTGGCATCCTTCTTTGGTTGGTTGAGTTTGAAGGAACCGAAACCCTTCCCTAAAACACATGAAAAAGGGGCGGAATCATCTGGGCAACCAGTTGGCGAATCAAACATCCAAGTAATGCCTCTCGCAAAGAACCAACCGGGGCGGAGCTTCCATGATTGGAAAGAGGGTTCGGGCCTAAGAGCAGCAACCATCCAAGTAACAGCAGGATTTGCCAACCCAACGCCTGGGCGCCGGCGGCCGGAAGTCGTCCCCCAGCGGCTTCAGCTGGCCCGGCGTATGCCCCGGCACTGCCTCGCCAACCGCCCAGTTTGAGCCACGTCTGAATGGGGTTGACCTGTCGCCAGAAAAGTGGATTCCAGGAGTCCTCCCTTTGAATCAACCCCAATAAGACACTATAGCTTTTGTTTGTCTCCGAATTTAAGGATTCCAGGATGCCCTTTCCTCCATTTGCGGATACGGCCCCTGGAACAAAAAAACAAGTATGTCCAGTAGTGATCGATTCCCTTTGAAACCAACCGGGGAAGCTAGAACATATTCTTAACCAAATGAAAGCTTTGACCTAACCCCTATAAGGTAGCCTCAACAAAAAGACACACCCACCTCTAGCTGCCCTGGGAAACAAGATGGGCTCCACGTGACAAGGAATGGATCGAACATATGGGAGGAGGCGAGCCTCGATGCAAAGGGTGCAGCAAAACACCCCGACGGGGTGTAGGTCGTTTTGAGGCTGAGCGGGAAAGCCGCACCCAAATGCGTTAGTACTGAAGCTCAGTCAAGCAACATCATGCGTGCTGCATTGGGCGGCTGCAAGAAGCAAAGGTATCACTTGCTCAGTCTCTTAGTCTCCAGTCCTCTGAACATAAATGTGGTGCTGTTTCTCGAAGCACAGCTGCGGTCCGAAAGAAATTTATTCCGCTCCACTGCTAGGCTTGCAGCCTGTGAGCGCGTGAATAAGTCTCGCAAGTCATCTTGAACTGACTCTGAGGCAAGAAAAGTCAATGCGTCCATTCTTGTAAAGCCTCTTTCTGGAGCAACCCCAGCACCCCCGGTCTAGGAAACAGATCGCTTCCTTCACGTGTCAAGCGTGCGGACTCAAGCTTCCGAAATCCAGATTCTGCTGGACAAACGGAAACCAGCGAATTCAAAGTGGGAGTTAAACACTAGTCATGTGCTTTCTCGAATGTCTCCGATGAATCACAATTGTCTTGAGTAATTACAAAAATAGGAACCACACAACACATGATTGCTTGCCCAGAGGCACCCCCGTTCTGAGTAGCTTGGCGGCTTTTACCAAGGCTGCGGCAAATGAACTGTGCTCTGGTATGATGCACGGTACGTGGACGGTCAGAAACCGGACAGATCTCATTGCTCAACTTCTAACATGGTGCTGCGCAACGTGGTCCACGCCGAAATTACGGGTTGTATCCGGATTAAATGCAGGGGCTACAAAACAAGTAACGCGGCATGTGGCGAGTGGCACAAGCAAAAGTTCAGGCATTTCATTCACACGCCCCTTTGCTTGAGGCATTTGGCCCGAGGCCCATCCCAGTTGCCAATAACCGTGGTAGCAAAGGAAATCCCGTTTCGCCTTTTTCCGGTTTCACAGTTTTCAGTGGGAACCCCAGAAGCAAAAATGCAAGGGCGGACCATTGACAACGGGGTTCAGGATCCTGAGACCGCCACTGTCGTGGGTTGAGCAATACAATCTGAGTAAAGTGACTGTGTCCTGCTGGATTCACTTCCAAAACCATCCCCTAACAGGGCATCCTTAAAACAACACACCCATTCGATCGGGTTGAGTGGGTGGGGTATGTCACTTCACGCAGACCTTGCAGGTGGTCTTTGCGCTCGACAAGGCCCGCCCTTCCCAGGATAGGACTGTTGGATGGGGTCGCAAGAAGGGATGGGACGACTTTTCTGGGGTGCAATAGAATCAGGAAGGAAACCACAGCTGCCCTCCCAGGAAAGATTAATTGAAACTTTACAGTAGAGGATTCTTTGCAGGAAACTGAGAACATTTCGGGGGGGGGGCTATTACAATGGCTCCCCTGCAGAATGTTTCTCCCCCGGACCGTAAACATACCATATGCCACATACGCAATGATCAAATTGCAATTGTCCCGGGTCGGCAGTCCCCGAATTCACCAAACAATATTGCGCAACATAGGATCAGTGCATCCATGGAGTGTGCGCGCCAGGGCTCCGCGCACGTCCTTTCACCCTCCGCGCGTTCATCGAGGAAGTCATGGGGATAGGCTGGCGGCGGAAGCGACCAAGGCGCCAAAGGGTGGAGGAAGCTGTCGCGGAATTCATGCGAACATGACTGAAACGCTTCAACATGCAACCAGTCAGGAACTGAGCTGCAGTGCATTGGCTCCCACCGCCTCCAAACTCAGAGAAAATGGAATGAATACAAAGGCCGCGGCCAAGATTACTCGGTCCAAGGTCCCAGCGGACATATACAATTGGGTGCTCCCGCATCTCTGCAGAGTGAGTTGGTCCACTGGGTATAGTGTGAAGGGAGTGCCAAAAAACAGGGGTGTGACTGTGGATGCTTGGGAAATCCATTTCGCACCACCGTTCAGAAGGCCTGGCATTGTTGCTTTGATTGCCCTGCAAACTACCGGAACAAACGTTATGGATTCAACCATGGCTGGGCTTAACACCACCTAACGAAACCCTGGTTCCTGATTCAAGCCTGTAACCGCAAGCTTCTGATCTGCCACTCAAGTGGTCCAAACCCAAAAAAAGTGACTAAAGTCCAGAACCGATTTACCACTCAAATGGTCCGCCCCCCAAAAAAAACACAAAAAACAAAGAGACCGGGTGTTGGTGGGGATGTGACTTTGAGCTTTGCAGTGCTACAACTACATCCCAGGAGCACCCCTTCGGAAAAAAAGAGCAAAGTCCAAAACGGAACTTCCGGGAGGCCACGTCGTCGCAAGCCTTGAAACCTGCCGCGGTCGCCCGAGGCTCCTGAAGGGCCCCAGCCACATCCCGAAAGATGCGGATGGTCACAAGCAAAATGAAGTTAACAAAAAAACTACCCTGAAAAGGGAAGCCGCCCCATCATTTTGGGGCCTTAAGACGCATGTTTATGGGGGTCCGCGTACCCAGACACATGCTTCAATAATTGAAAACACGGATGTCGGAACCCATGTATGGCTGGATTGTCCCTTGCTACATCTTACTGCCTCCAATTACCCGGGTTTTGATTGTGTCTCAGTGAGGGTCGGTCAAGAAGGAAATGTCTGGCGTTGCTCCCAGAGTGAAGCGGGCATGACGTATGCACAACAGCAACTGCTTTTATGTGCATTGTGTGAACTAGGTTAGTGGCATCATTGCACTGCCGCAAACTTATACCGCCATTGACCCGCTCCTGGGACAATTGGGGAACCAAGTCAAAGATGACCGACGCAACGGCTTGTCACCTGGCCAACCACCCGACCCGAAACGTGGGGATAGCAAACGCCATACCGTGGTCTCTTGCATTTACATTCAGGGAGTGCAGGCTTTACGGTTTTTAGCTGGGTTTGGGCACTGCGAATCTGCTATTCCAACCCCCGCTCCTCTTCCTCGTACACCTCCTCTTCATCCAGATCCTCCGCCTGCAGCGATCAATCTTCAAATGTTCCCGATGACAGCTGTCTAGGTCCTCCGGTAGAGAGGTTCGAATACGGGTACCCACTTTTTTCCGTAGTCTATTTTAGTAGGGGAACCCTCCCAAACAAAAAGGTGGCAAAAGGGCGGGACCTAGCTAGGTGCACCTGGCTTTGCACGCAGCCGCTGCCTTGGACCTCGGGAAAACAACTCCGACCCCGTCGCTGCCTCCGGCACCGGCTGCTTTCGGCTCCTCGCGCCTGACGGTCACTAGGAACAAAGGAGTCCAACGCGTGTTTTTTGTGGTTGGAACGTACCCCAGGTTGGTTCAACCAATGGGAAAACCACAATTCTGGGGTGTCCTGTCTGGGCAATTTATAAAGACTGTGTGTGTGTGTGTGTCTCTGTCTGTGTATCTGCCGGCGTGTCTGTCCGTGTGTCCGTGTGTCCGTGTGTCCGTATGTCCGTCTGTCCGTCCGTCCGTCGTCCGTCCGTCCGTCTGTCTGTCTGTCTCTGTCTGTCTGTCTGTCTTTGTCTGTCTGTCTCTCTCTGTCTGTCTGTCTCTGTCTGTCTGTCTCTGTCTGTCCATGTGTCCGTGTGTCTGTGTGTCCGTGTATCCGTCTGTCTGTCTGTCCGTCCATCCGTCCGTCCGTCTGTCTGTCTGCCCGTGTGTCTGTCCGTGTGTCCGTATGTCCGTGTGTCTGTCTGTCTGTATGCTCTGTATGCTCTGTCTGTCTGTCTGTCTGTCTGTCTGTCTCTGTCTGTCTCTGTCTGTCTCGGTCTGTCTCTGTCTGTCTCTGTCTGTCTGTCTCTGTCCGTCTGTCTCTGTCTGTCCATGTGTCCGTGTGTCCGTGTGTCCGTGTGTCCGTCTGTCTGTCTGTCCGTCCATCCGTCTTTCCGTCTGTCTGCTTGTCTGTCTGCTTGTCTGTCCGCGTGTCTGTCCGTGTGTCCGTGTGTCTGTCCGTCTGTATGCTCTGTCTGTCTGTCTGTCTGTCTGTCTGTCTGTCTGTCTGTCTGTCTGTCTGTCTGCCTGCCTGCCTGCCTGGCTGTCTGTCTGTCTGTCTGTCTGTCTGTCTGTCTGTCTGTCTGTCTGTCTGTCTGTCTGTCTGTCTGTCTGTCCGTGTGTTCGTGTCTGTGTGTGTGTGTGTGTCCGTGTGTCCGTCCGTCCGTCCGTCCGTCTGTCCGTGCGTCTGTCCGTCCGTCCGTCTGTCTGTCCGTCCGTCTGTCTGTGTGCTCTCTCTCTCTCTCTCTCTCTCTCTCTCTGTGTCTCTGTCTCTGGGTCTGCGTGTGTGAGCGTGTGGGTCTCTCTGGGTGTGTGTGTGTGTGTTCTCTCTCTCTCTCTCTCTCTCGCTCCTGTGTCTGTGTGTTTTTGTGTCAGAGTTTGCGCGTGTTTTTTTGTGTGAGAAATCGTACAGACACAAAAGGTACAAGTTGTCGGGCTCCCCTATTTTCACACCTACCCATGGGCAATCTTGACCGAACAGTGTTGATCATCTTTGGAGGCTTCAAGCCACCCCCAACCCTCAGAAATGGTTCGGAAGGAACCTTCTGATCCAATAATTTCTGACCTAAGGGTTCTGAACATCATTCCGGGGGGTAGAACTGTAGAACTGAATGGGTGTTTTCTCTCTGACCCTGGGGGATAGTTCGGAAGGAACCTTCTGAGTGAAGGGTTACCGAAAGTCTCTGAATATCTTTCTGGGTGGAAAGGGCGATCCTGTGCCACACAAAGTGCCAGTCTTCCCGAAAGTCGGGAACCCCGCGTGCCTGACTTGCCGTCCGCGAGCCCCTTCAGGATCCCAGACCTCTGGTAGTATCTGTGTTTTTCTTTGTGTATCTACATGGATAAATGTGTATATATATATATATATGTACATGATCTATGTATATGTAAATGTATACATATATATATATATACATATGCATATGCTCTGCCCCTCCCCCCTCAGGTGCCCCTGAATTGCTTGATTTGAGCGTGCAGGCTGTAGAGTTTAAATTATTATTATTTGTGCGAGAGACTTAGGCAGAAATACGCAGGCTTGCACTTTGCTGCCAGTGAGGCGTGAATGCATTTCCTCGGGTTTTGGACAGAGTGCAATTCCACTGCCAAATTCCGCTACAACAAGCATTCCAAGCAAACGTATCGACATGTAGGCATGCTAGAAGCCCTGGGGAACTATAGAAACTGGACCAACACACGGGAATTCGACACTCCTTGCGCATAGAAGGCAGGTGGCCAGAAAACAAAATTTGCTGTTGTAGGCAAGGCTATGATTGCTCCCAGATGTCCCCCAGAAATCTGAGATCTTGGTTTCAGGGCGTAACTACCGGCATTTATAAATCTGGGATTATACTTGTGGTATCCTCCCTCCTGTGAGTGCCCATATTGTTGCATGTGCTTGCCAACACATGCAAAACAAGTGGTTGCGATTCAAATTCAGAGGAATGCAGGCATGAGAGGGGGGTACCATATTATATATGTATATATATATATATGGCAGAACTGGAGACTTGAGGACAAGGCCTATGTCCTATATAAACTTGAGCATCATGTTGGCCGTCTTTAGAGCAGGTCCAGCGATGTTTAGAATGGTAAACACGTATGAGCCCCTGTCAACATATATGGGTACCCTATATGGCCACGGAACAAGTTGCTTCTCGCGTGTTGTTCCGAGATATTTGGTGAGCAGGCCCCCCCTGCCCCGCGCCCAATGTCCCTCCCAAATTAATCATAGAGTACTTGTGATGACCGAATCTATGACAGTCCCAAGCAATCCTCTTTGACACGATATCACGGAGCACAGAGAAACATGCGGTTGTGTGTTTTGCAAGGGTGCCCTGTTTGGGGATCCCCCTATCCGCACGCAAACACACACCCATGTGCAGCTGTCAGCTGGAAAGGTGTCTGGCAAATTCTTGCGCCGTATGCTTGTTTCAGGGTCTCCGCATCTTACTGGGTACTGAGCGCCTTGGTTTTTGCTTTGAAGCGGTATACACGACAGCAGAACAAGCATCATGACAAATACAAAGGCAAGAGCTACATCAAACAATGATATGACACATGGCACAGCACGAACAAGATCATGCCTGCCATAAGTGCAGCGACATCAACAGCAGCAGTAGCAGCCGCCTCCAAAAGGTTGATTTCCTGACTGTTATTCTAGAAACCGCGCCCCCAAAGGGATACCCGCAAACCAAACAAACACGACGTCAACAACAGCAACAACAAAAACGGCTGTCCAGGTGTGACAGATTCTGCCAAAACGTTACCCTTGGGCGTGTCTTCTTTGAAAGCAGCCTTTTTGGCTGTGTTTCAACCGGAAACAAATCCGGAAACAAAAAGAGAAAAACAACAAAAACCAACAACAAACTTGTTCTCTTGTTTTTGTTTTTTTTCCCGAGGGGGGGGTATTTTCGGGCCAGGGCGGGGGCCAGGCGGGGGGGAGGGGGGGTGGTTCCCTGATTTTCAGCCACACCCACATCACTTCTGCACATTTGGCCACCCAGCTCGCTGGCGCCATGCTGCTCACACTCGCTGAGCAGCAAGCCTGTGATCAAGCCGCAAGTCGGAAGTCCCAGGTGACACGAGGCTTGTTCCTCGCTTTAGTTACCCAAAGGATCTAGGCAACACTTCCCCCCTTCTTTCCGGAAAACCAAAAGACACCCAGGAAAAACAGCTGGTTTTTGAAAAGAACGATGGTTGAAACGAATGGGGAATGAACCAAAAGAAAGGAGACATGTCTTGTTCAATGTTTTCCGCTGCCCGATGGGTCTCTTCGTTATGCCCCAGTTCCGCGGTAACGTGCTTGAACTGACATTCCTGTGTCTTGGAGGGGTGAGGCAGTACTGCTGGCAGCTCAGCTTACATGGTGAGCTGGCTCCCGCATCCATCAACTCAAAATCGGACCAGGCATCTACTTGTTTGACCTATAGAAAGCAATCCCTTCCCAAGCTATAAGCGGGTCCCCGCTGTTCTTGTGAACAAAGAACCTTGATTTGGCGGCTCATTTGGACAGGTCAAGCAATTTGAGACCAACTGAGAGACCAAAACGTCCACAAAAACTGACCGCGTGAAGTTGGCCGCCAGAACAACATCGCAGCTGTCGTCTGCCTTTCTCTAAATACTACAGTATTCACCCCTTTAACATCAGCTCTCTCAACGAGGGCCACACTTCAAACGGACCTGAAAGGTGCTTTTTAAATCCACCCAAACGCGACACACACATTTTTCGTGGCTGGGCAAAATCCACTCGGGATGGCTGACACCCGAGTCCAATAATGCTGACCCCGGATTAATAAACCCGTCCCACTATTAGTGAGTCCCCAATAAAAGGGGGCGCCCCGCGATCAAAATCAACCAGGGGTTCTACTTGAATCCGGACCAACACATCCGCAGCTTTATGCCTTTCACTTTCCCCAAGGTTCTTACAGTTTCCCCAAGTGATCCAAGGCTAAGATATGCACCCGATTCCCCGTGCCTTAGGCCCGGGCCCAAGGTCTGCGTGTCTGGCTCCAGCTGCTCTACTAGCATGTCGTCCATGAGGAGCAGCCTGACTTGGCTGTGGGTAGTTAGGGAAACCCCAAAATGGCACCCTGGTAAGTGGCAAACATGGACCAAAATCTGTGGTCCCCTGGTGGTTAATTGTGACCCATACCCACTTCTTAAAGGACTTCTTACACAGGGATCCTTACATTATACACCTGAACATTGCCTTGTAAATGGAGGCTTCCCGGTTTATTTTGGTGGAAAGAGCTGTGTTTCAATTGGGCAAAATGTATCTTAGGAGCCCTGTTAAAGGGGCGATCGGGTACGTCAGATAAATGGTTAGTAATGGTTACACCCCACTGAACGGAGACTTATAACTATGGCTTGTGTGGCTTATAACTTATAACCCGGCTTACTAACCACTTACTCAGTACCCTGCCCCCTCAAGTTCCAAGTCTTCTTGTGCAACCTCTCGAATTGGTTTGTTTGTGACATCAGTAGCTTGGAGCTTTGACTGACATTTTAGCTTTTACAAATGCAAGAACACCTTCATCTAATGTTCATGGCACATGTTGGCAAACTCCCTTTTTGGATGGAGGGCGCCGACAGGAGCAACATGGTGAGCATCCGCAAAGGGTCTCTGTTCATAGGGACTTACTCCTTGGCTTTTTTCCGTACTGGTCATGGCCAATAATTGAATGCAAACAGCATCTAAGCATCTAAGACGGTCCTTGTTCCTGGCTGCAAACAAGGCACCCCGAAAAATCAAATAGCCAGCAACTAGGCTCCCATGGAGTGGAGAGAAGAGGACTTCCCCTGAAAAGAGGCTAACCTTAACGGAGAAGTCAACTAATAAGGAAGCGAGAGTGGATCCGCGTGCACTGGACAAGTGTGTGCCTCTCATTCAAGGAAACCCCCTGTGCCCTCCATACTGCCTAGCCAAGATTCCAATCCGAAACACATAATGGAGAAGCCACAGGCTGCACAGTGACTAACGAACAAATGAGGGGGGTGATGTTCCTATTTCACCCAAAATAACACAAATGCATGTTCGGGCATGGTCTATCCAAATGTAGCCGTTCTTGCACCCCTGCAAAGACTGGAAACCTTCAGCATCCCCCTTGAATGCGGTCACTGTGGTCTTAAACGGGTGCCAACAGGAACCTGCCACGACCCCAGTAAGGGTACTCTCCAAACCCGCCAAGGACGTACCCTTTTGAGTGGAAACTAAACTGCAATGACGACCGAGGTCTGGGGAAAAACTGAAACTGTACGAGATCTGAGAGATCGACGCATGTTTGTCTCAAAATTGCCCAAATGTGAGTCTCCTTTCTGCCTCCCCAAGGGTATTGACCCTTGAAAGAAGGACCCCAGAATTCAAAAGAATGCGTATGGCTGAAACCTCCGGTGGCCATGGAGTTGGCGGAATCAAGAAGACCATGAACATAGGTGCAAATGGTAAGTAGCTACCTGCCCCCTCGTTACATCTGCCACGGCAAGTGTACCGAAGAATGGCTGGCTCCAGCTGCTTTGGTCCCACGCGCAACGTTTCACGAAGCTTGAAAAACATATGGTCATATTCCTCTACACACCTGTACACCCCGGTCCTTTCCTCAGGAATTGGGGCAGTGATTGGCCCCTATTGTGCGTTTGGCAAGCAGTATGCAATTATGTTGTCTCCACATGGAAGTTCCTGCTTGCACCAGAGGAACAGCATGTGCGCATTTGTCTGAACTCATTTAGGGTCACCCAAACCCTAGACTTCCAAAGGACATTCAATAAATGGCCGAGGTGGTAAAGTACATTTTCTGGGAAAAGGCAAACTTTTGCTTCAATTAGGTCGGATCATGATTTTCACGAAAATCCTATTTAAAGGTAGCTGGAAGGGGCTGCCTTCTGCAGAAATTTGCCAACGTCAGCCATGGGGCAGGGCTCGGGAACCCTTTACTTGATATATGCATGTACTGGTCCAGCATACATCCATCAATCCATGCATGCATATTTGGCGCAAAAGTCTTTCATTGCCCCATTGCCAAGCCAAAAAAGAGCAACAAAGGCCTGAGAAGACACGTGCCGCGAATTGACACCAAAATGGTGCATATACGGGGTGTGCAGAAACTGTCTTTTCTACGGCAATAAATGGCCGTTCTACGGCAGAAAATGTACTTTCTACGGCAGAAAATGTACTTGCTACGGGGTTGTCTACGGTTTGTCTACGGTCCCTCTCTGTCGCAAGCAACGAGCTCAACAAATTTCGGTTTTGCGACTCGACCTGATGTGATTACCCTGACTTTGCAACGTGGTTCCCCTTCGGCGGAATCAAGTACCCCTGACTTACACCTTACTTTTCGTAGCAGTTTTTTGCTTGCCTATGGTTTTCCGACTGTTTTGCCAGTGGTATGTCTATGGTATGTCAATGGTATGTCTATGGTATGTCTATGGTTTGTCTATGGTGTCAATTTGCCCTGATCAGAGCACTCGAATAAATTGCCCCGCCATAGTAGATGCAAAAAATGTCCCTTCTCGAGCACAAAATGTCCGTTGTCCCAAGGACATTTATTTAATGGCCGAGGAAGTTCTGGGCAAACAATCTCTGAGGAACCGGGCCCAATCTGCCACTTCTTCTTGGAGACGCAGGCTTGGATGATGGCCGCGTAGGTTTCCTCGAGCCACTGCGCAGCTTGTCACCCAGTTCTTTCCAGAGACCAAAACCTGAGAGAAGGGACCCACATATTTCTCGGCAAACAAGCTACATGCCCGGACGCATGTCTGAGTCTTGGACTCGAAACACAGGGAGAATGAGTGAACATTAACAATCAGAATGTTGACCCCCGATTCCCTCTAGTTCAGCACCCACTTGCCCCGCCCCTCGCAAAAAAAACTAGCAGGAAAGAGACAATTCATCATTACAAAAGTCAAGGTTTGACAAGTACAAAGGGTGCCCCCCCGATTGAATAATCCCTCCAACCCTGGAACCCTTTTGCTTCGCTATTGCGGTCCTACTGGCCAGCAAAGGAGATGACCGGAGAGGATCAGAGAGGAGTAGGGAAGACCCGAGAGGACCGGAGATGACAACATGTGATTTTTTGTGGTCGACAGTTTTGGGGCACTCAAACAGGACCTGCCAAGCACAGCCGACAGAGTGATGATTGCTAGTAAAGGCCGATTCAACGGTGACACCCTAGCAAAAAGAATGACCTAGTTCGGGAGGGCTGTTGCCAGGCCCAAACACGAAACAAACTTATGATTCTCACTCCCCGCGAAGAGTCAGCAGTGCAGCAGGATTAAAAGACGGAATCCACGCTTAAACTGATGTTTGACAGTAGCACGCAAACCTGGTTCTTCCCTCCTGTTCAAAAATGAATTGGCCTTTGGGCATTTCCAGCAGCTTAGGCACGGGCCACATCTGGGGCAGCCTCTCGCGCCTGCACTCGCATGTGTTGCGCATGGGCGTCTCTCTTCGAGTGTTTTTTGCGCTTGGAACTACCCGTCCGCTAACATGGATCCCACCAGAGGTTGCTCCAAGTTAGCGGGCAGGAGGGTAGATGGAATCAACATTCAACAGCGACACACGCAGTACGGGAAGTTAAAGGGACAATTCCAACCTATTACAAAACATGGCCCTGCAACCAACCGGAAGTGTTTGTTGGTTTCCTAAGGGGAGCCTTTTTGTTCCTAAGTTCGGCCGGCGCTAAAATGAAAGAATTTTACACCAGTTGCTAGCAAGATGCACAAGTCTCACCAGCACCGTCAGCACCCTCAGCACGTCTCAACACCCGGCATCAGAAACGCCTGGGTTTAAGACTGAGTTTAGGGTTGGTTCTAGGATTGTTTGGAGCGGGCTTGGGGTTTTCGGTTGCCTTGGTTTGTGAGGTGGGTTTATTGTGGGTTTGGAATTGAATTACGACGGGTTTGGTGCTGGTTGAGGTTGGTTTTAAGCTAGGTTCAGGCTGGTTTTAGCGCTGGCCTAGTGCGAGAGCTTGGTAGGGTTGATTTTGGTGGCATTGTTTTTCTTGTGGGTTTAGGGATTGTTGAGCGCAGTTGGTACAGGAGGGTTGGTTAGGGTTGTTTTTTCTTGTGCTTTTGCTTGGTAATGTTTTGACGGGCTGGTTTAGGCTTGGGTTGGTTTAGCGTTGGTTTAGGGACGGGTTGTTAGGGTTGGCTTGGTTTACGGCGGGATAAGCATCGGGTCGCGTAGGGCGTTTAGGGTTGGTTTCGGTGTGAGTTTGAATATAGTTGAAGTAGTGATTGGGTTTAATGAGGGTACATTTGGGTGTGGGTCAATATTCTGGTGTGGAACGTTCCGCGGTGACGCGGACGTCTGGAACGAGTCAGTTACGTAAGGTTGGTTGTTCCGGACCTCTGGGAAGACATGTGTGGAGTCCTCAAGCACAGTTCATTTAGTGTAAGATGGAGAGATGGATGGATGAATTGATGGATGGGTAGATGGATGGATGAAGCGACAAGGGGCGCGCGGCCTTACCATACGGCACCTCCTTGAAGGCTTCTTGGGCAGCGTAAGAAGTGCAGCTACTTACATGGGGCATGTGTGCGCATGTGGGCTTGGTGGCAAATTGCTCCGCTGCGTCTGGAACACGTCTGGAACGGGTCTGGAACGGGGTCTGGAACGGTTACGCGAGTGGCTTGCACTTGGGAATGCTAGCAAGCAGCATGTAAACATGGTCGTTTCAACCATGTGACGACTGGGAGCGGTATCGAACCGTTACCGTATTGCATCGAACAAATAGCGGCGGGGTTGACCCTAAACACATCTGTCAACAGAACCGCTGCCCAATTCCATCCAAGTCACAATGATTACAAGCCACGCAGCCCTAACCACCAAAGCTCAACAAGCAAATCCCATCGTTAGCACCTCAAGCTTCTCTGAAACACCAGCTTTAACGCGTAGTATTGGGGGGGGTCAATAACCTGCCAAATCACCTGACCGTCTGAATCAATACTCTAAACTAGACATATACAAAAACAAGGTCTGGAACGGAAGGTCTGGAACATGTTTCTAGGCAAGGTCTGGAACGGAGGTCTGGAACGGAGGTCTGGATCGCATGTGGGTTCCGGACCCTGTTCAGGACCTTATAAATTGACTCGCAGCCATTTAGGCTGGATTAGGGACGCTTCAGTTGTTTACGGGTGGGTCTGCTTAAACTTTGTTTAGGGTTGACTCAGGGTGGTTTAGAAGCTGGTTTCGGGTGGGTTCCGTCTAATGTCCATGGTGCTGAGGGCACTCGATGCACTTTGAGAAGTTCAGCCCATATCCATATCCGACAACCGTTGTGGCTTAAGCTGGGCCTAGCGCGGGCTTAGGGTCTGCCTAAGGTTGGAAAAGGGTGTGATTAGCGTTTGTTTTTAGCGCTCAGGCTTTGGCTGTTCAAGGAGTCTTTCGCGCTGGTTTAACTCGTTTAACTAAATGTGGGCTTTGCGTTGGTTTAAGATTGGTGGGGGAAGCCAAAGCTACAAACGCGCCAGAAGGGAAAAAGCCGCCGGAGCCAAAAAGCCCTCGTCGGCCGATCAGGTCAATTCAGTGGAAGTCGCCCACGTGCACACAGCCGCCTGGCCGAGCATGTCTTTCTCGGGGCGCGGCTTGATCACAATTTGCTGCGCCGCTGCTTTGCTCAATCTTGATGCGCTTCTAACATGGCAGCGGAACGCCTCTAACATACAGATATGGCCTGGCCACAAAATGAGGAGTCTATAGGAGAGCAAAATACCACCAATCGAATCACTACGACACAGGGAGCGTCAAAACCTGACAAACAAGCGAATTGACTTCGGAATCAAACGCAGGCGACTTTTTTGACTAAAAGTCAAGTTGACCTGAGCGCTGGCGGTCACTGCCTTGGCTGCGTCAGCACATCGGTGCCTTTGGCAGAAGGGGGAAACTTGGACGCGCAGTGTCCAAAAAGAGCCCTTTGCCTCCCCGAGAAAGAAGGCGTGAAAAGTAGACACATGTAAGCCTGGAAGCAAACCTGGATGACCATCTTGCAAACGTCGCAGCTTCACCTCCCCTGGATTCATCACGACGCTGATAGCTTGCCGCCGCCGCCCAACAAGCGCAAGGTAGAAGCCTTGTGGCAATCTGCTGGCAAGGCTAGCTGATGCATCTCGTCACCAACGTACACCTGGAGCTCGCCCGCCACTTCCTCACTTGATGCGGTACGCGTGCATGAGCTGGGCATCGCAGGAAAAGAAAGAACAGGAAAGAACTAAACGGGAAAATGTTACTAAGCACGGACACATGACCCTCACGGCGCAGATGTCCCAGTTGACGACAAGGAGCCGAATATCGCTCATTCTGGCCGTCGTCCACAGCAAAAGCTTAGATGCCAAAAGTGCTTGTTTGCCCTGGGCTAATTCGAGTCAGATCTTTTTGAAGGGAGGCGTTTCTTTCTCGCTTTTTTCTTGTGAGGCTGGCCAGTTTGTGCTCCAACTTCTGCACATCTTCTTCAAAGGCCGCCATACGCCCCAACATTCCCGGCAATGTTGGGGGCGGGGGTCGGACCAAAAAGCCCCCATCCGCTCGATCCGCGTCTTCGACGAAAATGTCTGCGCGGCGTCGTGGCTTTGCCATTGACTGGGCTGCTTTGAGGGCCATTGACTTGGCATTGTCGCGACGCTTGGAGTAGACGGGCCATTTCGGTCAGGTCTGGCCTGATGAAGCAGGGCATGAATGAATTCATCGTCCACTTCACCGTGTCCAGCCATCTGGAAGCGCTGGCAGGATACAGACGACGGCGACCCTTCTACAGTAAAAATGCAAGTGCAAGCGCGTGCCCGGGCGTCAGGGTGAATATATATATATATATATATACATGACGGCGCAAAGCAATTGGCAATTATAATTTAGTAGACACCTCATGTCAATTTTCCCACTAAAGGGAACTGCCTTTGATTAATCTGGCGGGTTATCATTCAACATCTTCACCCTTGACCCCACCCATCTACAAGTACTCCCAGGCTACGTCAGCCGCATCAGACTCAGACCCCCCCCCCCTCAGCACACAGATGTCGGCCAGAGAGCCGCAAGCTTGGGCAAGACAAAAGTCCATGCGGTCCGAGAGCAAGGAATCTTTGGTCTCCTGGCACAGCAGGACTACAATAAGAACAAGAGTTCACTGTGTACATGTAGTGTAGCAAGCGCTCACTGTGCGCGTGCCGCGCAAAGGCCTCGTCGGGCGATGGTTGGGAGGACTGAGCTTGAGCCTGACAAGCATCCCAAGTAGGGTGAACAACCTTGCAAAATGCAGCGTCTTAGCCAATCTCCTATTCTCAGGGTTGGCAGACCCCCTGACGACTAATGGAACCTGTCCGGCAATGCACGCATGACATGCGGCACAAATAACCCAGGTCCAAAACAAATGTTTCGAACCATTGAAAGTGCTTTGGAGCAGCACGCCCAATCTCAAAAGAAACAGCCCCTTATCAGCCCCAAGGAATTCCTTTTGACGAGCGCTCGCCGCTACCTTTCAACGCCTTGGAGTACATTGGCTTTTCAAGTGAGTTCCACATCGCCTTCGACGCTTTGACCCAGACCACCCTGTGTAATCTCGTCAACCCGTTGCTTAAGTACTTTTTTTAGAAACTCCATCATTCCCCCAACCCTGCCCAGTGCATGCACTAAATTCTCCCAAACCTTCCTAGCCAGTTCATGCACTGGGGCGCTTGGGTCTCCCCTGGCCTTTCCACCACAGCAAGTCCAGTTCAAAGCTGCTCAATCCTGTAGTCATGAGCTTGTCTGCCAGATAAGGCCACGCGTGCCCATCCTTTTCTTCCCTGTGCAAACCCCCCAGCGCTTTGCATCCTGCATCCCTCCCACTTTAGACCCCCTCACTTCGTTACATCCCCTTATGTCCACATTGCTTTCTCTTGCGCGTCATGGACTAGAGGGATTTATATGTTCTCCAGTTCATGGGTTTAGTGTGTGCACTGGGGGCTTTGTGTGTCATAGGGGGGTGGCGGCTGCTTAAGGGTGAGTTTATGGTTGGGTAAGGGTTGATACACGGTTTGCTTACGGTTTGTTTGGAGTTGATGTTTGGTGGTTTAGGGATTGTTTAGTTGGCTTAGGCTTAGTTTAGGGCTGGTTAGGGTGAGCTTAGAGTTGGTTTAGGGATGGTTTAGGTCTGCCTTAGGGTCTCGTTTAGGTGGATTCATGGGGTGGGAGTACGGTTTGCTTAGGGTGGGTTTAGCGCTGGTCTACGGTGGGGTAAGGGGTTGGTACACGGATTGCTGACGGTTTGTTTTGAGTTGATGCTAGTTTAGGGCTGGTTAGGGTTGTTTAGAATTGGTTTAGGGATGGTTTAGTGGTGGCTTACGGTGGGCTTAGGGTCGGGTCTAGGTGGGCTTCCGGTGAGATTCCGGGTGAATAGGGGTAGGCTTAGCGCTGGTTGTTGGGTAAGGGTTGGTACACCGTTTGCTTGCGGATTGTTTGGAGTTGATGTTTGGTGGTTCAGGGATTGCTTAGTGTCAGCTTACGGTCTATTTAGGGTTGGTTTAGGCTTCGGGTTGGTTTAGGGTGAGTGTAAAGTTGGTATGGGGTTTGTTTAGTCTAGGGATTGTTTAGTGTCGGTTTGCGTTATGTTTAGAGAGTTGAGCTGATTTAGGTTGGGGTTTAGAATTGGTTTCAGGATGATTTGGTTGTTTGGGGTTGGTTTAAGCTGGGCTTGGGGTTGCAGAGGGCATAGGGTTTGTTTAGGGTTGGTTTGGGTGTGGGGTTTATGGTGGTTTTAGTTGTAGTTTAGGATTAGGGTTGATTCTCCCAGCTGACTTGATGGCTATCCCAGCCACCCCAAACCCGGTTCTCTAATGGAGGACCCCAACTCAGTCTCTGAGTATCTTCCTTTGGCCGCGTTTTTTTCCGCAGGTTTTGGGGCTGTTCTACATGGGGCATATTCCATTTTCGAGCGGGTGGGAATAATACATGTATTCTCGATACCTCAAAGTTTTCCGGGGAAGTTTGCGAAATCTATTGACCTTTGGGTCTACTCACATGGTTGAGGCTTATATCTCCTATGAAACCAGGTAGAAACTGAAACACCAGCAAATTCAGTGGATGAACAAACTCCATTTCGCACCAGTTAGTGAGTGGCTTATCCCACTATAGGCTTTCATGTATCCCAAGTAAACCAGGTATTACCGGGGAATCTTCATTCCAGGGTTCCTGCAAGGTGCGAAATTGACTTCAAAACCACGCACCGTATGGCCCTTTTGGACTTGGCTTTGGACTCTCTTTTGCTCACCTTCATGTCCTCCAGCAAGGCTACAGCCACCTTCCATTTGCCGCTGCGCTCCTGGGAAGGGATGTTTGGAGCAACCTGTCAAGAGACTTGGTGTTTTTGTGACCAACTTGGTTGCTGTAACGAGCCATGGTCAAAACTATTTGCATGGCCGGTTGGGTCATGGTTCGCTTCATGGGAATCGCTGAAATGGTTACTCAGGATCCTTACCAGGATCCTTGCCGTCTGCAAAAAGTTGATCACGTGTTGTGGGTCCCATGCGGGAAATCCGAGCTGCTTCAACCAAAAAGTTCAAGTCCAACGATCCAAGCATACAGCCAAAATGGTGGTCCCAAAAAAGCAACTGCAGAAAAGTCAGGCACTGAGACACACATGGTGAGCCTGTACATGAAACCTGGCACGGGCCCTCAAAACTTAGTCCTTGGTTCGTCTTGCGCAAGAGACGAACTATGCGGAGCAGGAAACCAAAGGGCACGGTCCACTAAGGGAAGCGCTGTGACATGATATCTGTGGCCCCCGTTCCCCTGATACAACGTTGAACTTGCAAGATATTGGGCCTCGGAAGACGGGTTACGCGCTTGGCTTCAACATTGTAAGTGGGGGAGAGGGGTCCGCACGCAGCGGGCGATGCCACAGAAATGGTGTCAACATGTGCCTTGGTGGCACTTGCAATATTTAGGGCTTCCACTGTACCTGGATTGAGACTCAGACTATGGGCATTGCAAGAGACGTATGAGGTGCTTTCTCAAAATAAAGGGCTTACACAAGAGCGTGGATTTGTTGGAATCCCCGCAATCTCACAAAAAACGGAAAGGGTCCCCTGTTTGAGACACACATATACTGACAAGCCTCCCAGCAATTAAACCGGTTCAAAGGGGCGACTCAAATTTGTAGCCAACCTAAATAGGCAAACAGCTTCGGCAAGCTTTCTGCAAGAAGTCTCGATGCAACCAAAAAACACTCGAAAGTTCCCTGCCACTAGAACACATCCAGCTGAAACTGCTCAAGTAGATGGCCATGTCCCCCATTCAGAATTCAGTGTCCGCACTGATCGCTACCGGCCCGAAGACAACTGTCTCATCCAAACATAACGAAGCAGGCGAGTTTTGAACTGATTGTGTTCCTTGAAAGAACACCATCCCCAAACATCAAAGACGCTCTGAATAGTAACTATAGACAATTTATTGTTCAGAGTCAGGACTGAAAGCTTATGTTGTTTGTTGTTTGTTCAGCACTAAACTGCTGCCCCAATGTGCAACACAAGTTCGGCATCTGGGTTTCCCACTGCTGCGCTGATCGCGGAGTTGTAGAAGATGGTATCCGGCCTGGGCGACTCTCGAGGACATGCTCTCAAGGTCCGCCAGAAATCGCAAGCCCTGAGTACTCCCCACAGCAACCACAAGGCCCCTGTGTTGTTCTTTCGAGCGGGGGGGGTTGTAATCAGAAAGGTCGACATTTCCAGGGTCAAGCTGTGCAAAGGGCAACAAGTGAAAGGAGACTCCTGTCCATACTGTGGATTGTCAGATTTCATGATCATGTGGTACAGGGTGCAAAGGGATATGTATTAAAACAGGCCCCGCAAAATGGTGTTTATAACAAAAAAGTAAAACAAGTAATAAGTTGGAATGACCCTTATAACCCATCCCCTATGGTTTCCTATAAAGGAATTTTCTGCCGGTTCATCCCCAACACCCTGAGTCGCTCCCTACCGAGCGCCAGAAAAGGCTACCAGATATGTAGACGGGACACCGGAGGGTGAACATAGCATGGCTACCAAGCACATAATTTCCAATACATGAACTGATCCCTCGCTCCCTCACTGAAAAGGGAACCACCCTTGAGAACAAAAAACCTGCGTCTCAAGACAGTGGGACCCACACAAAAAAGGGGTTGTCCCTTTGTTTCCCTTGACACCAACCCCAAAAAACGAAAACACATTCCCCCCAAATTAGGGAGTCCCCTTTGTTTGGGAGCCACCGAGATCTGACACTCCGCACGGGAACGCCAAGCTCGGCGCTGGAGGTCTGTTGCCAGCAGCCCCTTAGGAAAAACAGCGCCGATGGCTATTTCAGGCGACGCGTTTAATTCACGGCTTCGCCAAGCAAGCAATGCAGGTGTTGCTCAATGTGGCATGCCAAACGCGGCGGCGATGAATTAGTCCCTGGGGGCAAACCACATTTTGCGCGCGCGCGAACTGCGCGTGTTGTAAAGTGCCCTGTGTACCTTTGGGCTCAAAGGATAGAGGGAAAGCCACCATTCTTGGGTCGCCTTCTTGGACACAAACCCAGTTCAGTACAGCGACCAAGCGCCCACAACCGTTTCTGCGAATGGCTTCCTGTCCTAACGGTCCTAATGCATCCCTGGGGCATCTTGCGCAACAAACAACATGTACCCCGCCCCGCAACATGTGCGCACTTGTGTGCGGCACAAGGGCAGCATGCAGCACTTTCTTCCGATAGTGAACTAAAGTTTAGCGTACATCGGTTGTTGATGTGGCAGACAACCATGCCCGCACAATGCTCCCTGCTTGAGGAGTGATGCATACGTGAAAATAAAACTTGTGTAAGGCGGGCATGAACGACCCACTTCAGCTGTTCGTGGTAACCACGTGCTTGATTGACCTTCGATTAGCTACAATGATCTTGTGCAAGCTAGCAACTTTGCTGCTCAATATCTAGCAGCGCAACTCTGGAAGTCTTGAGCGGCATCTGTGCGCTGTCTCGGAGACTCATGCGGTTTTCAGAGCACTCTTCGGGTGAAGAATGCAGCTTTGCAAGTGAATGAGAAGGTGGGGGGCATCTTCCTGCGAGCATTTCAACAAGGCAGCTGCAATGTGATTAGGTCCTCCAGTAGAGAGGCCAGAACAAGGGTACCCACTTTTTTCTGTAGTCTATTTCAGTAGGGGAGTCCTCCCCCAAAAAAAGAAACGGTAAAAGGACACTATTGGGGGACCTAGGTGAATGAATCTGAGAATAGCAGTGGTGGGAAGGCGCTGAGACTTGAAAGGGCACCACCCCCCTTCCCCATGTTGTGCGGGACCACCACCACCCCCCCCCCCCAGAGAACCAACATGTTGCCCAATTTGACTGCCTTGTGTCCATTCATTTATGTTCCCAGCAGGCAACTGTACTGGTGTGATTCAACCGGTTCGAAGGGAGGAGTGCATGTTGGCCAAGTGAACATGATCCGTTCATGGTCTCGCACACAAGGATCTGAAGAAATCCCTGAGAATTCACAAGCAGAAATGAAGAATGCAAAGGCATGAGCCAGGCCTGCCAGAGCTCGCTCAAACTTGCCGGATATGCATTTGTTGCTTCAATGTTCCAAAAACCTGGAATAAGTAAGCCCCCTCTCTGGTTTCCCTATGGACAGAGTGTGGCAAAACCATTTCCCCCGTCAGAAAAGCCGAACTTTGGCTCCCAGAAAATCTATGGCCATCTCTTGCCCGGGTTTTCTCCGAAAACCGCGCGCCTGAAGCAAGGCCAAAGCGTGGGGCCACTTCTTGGCCATGGACATGGCAAAGGCCGCAGAGCCGAAGCCTATCACCTGAGACAGCGCTGGGACCAGCGGAAGAGGGTTCCTCGGATTTTGGTCCATCCACGTTATTGGCTGGGTGTGTGTGTTTTTCCCTTGTTTCTGAACCCCGGTATTTTCCTGGTCGGTTGAAAAGGAAACTCAAAGGGAAGTTGAGAGTGTTTTTTTTTTTTTTTTTTTTTTTTTTTTTTTCTGAGGCCCGGACATTGTCTGGTTGGTTGAAAGGGAAACCAAACGGGAGATCACATGTGGGGACCCAACCACTTCAGGGTACCATCCACTTGTTGAGTTGTGGACCTCCCAAAAAAGACCCGCTTCCTGATTCCCCTTTAGAAACGACTGGCAGCACAATGAACCAAATCCTCAGTGTCCTTTCAGTTGGACTCCCAAAAAACGGACTTTGAGCAGCTGGCTGTGGGTCAAACATAGGTAACCAAAAATGGCTTGCCCTGGCAAATGGAAACATGGACTAAAACCTGCGGTCCAATTCCTGTTAGTGAAATTTTGACCCATACCCAGCTGACCAACTTCCACCAAACAAAAACAGCCAATGAGTGACTCTGCTGAGCAGCCAATCAAAACCCGACAAAGTGGCCGTGCCATTTTTGGAGGCTGCCCGTTTTGATGCGTTTCAGAAGGGGCGTCCAGGCAACCCCCCCACTTGGCTGCACACCAAAACTGTTCAGAAGCCCAGTGGCCATTAGGAAAAGCAACGCCAAATCTCCTTTTGGCAGCTGATGCTGGTTTTGGCAGCCGATTTGGAGGAAAACCAACACATCGCAAAAAACAGGGCACCGGGTCATGGCAGCCGCACCATCCGAGACGATGCCGAGACGCGTTCTTCGGCTCCATCGACTCCAGAGCCCCCAGCCTCGGTTCAGCCGGAGAACCAAAAAAAGACACGGTGGGTCCCGATCTCATTGACTTTGCTTTGAACATCACCACGGAATTTCACCTTAAACGGGCCCAAAAGGTGATGTGTAAAGCCAGAAAGCGGCAAGCAGCCATGTTTTCGAGCTGTTGAAGGGTGGTTCCCGTTGTAGTACCCCTCCTTTTTGCTAGCCAAACCCATGCGGATTGATAAAACAAAATGAATACTGAAACAATATGAGTACTGGTTGATAAACCACCTGTCTGGCGTGCATCCGAACGGATTTCGTCCATCAGGTGTCTCAACATTGATGAGACACCCAAGAACCAGGAACCAGGAAGGGTCCGAGTCCGTGGAAGCGACACCCGGCAAACCAGCCAGGCCCATTCTCTGTTTGCCCAACGACCCCTCCAGGCAGAGCCAAAATGTGGGGGCGGACTTGCCGTGATTCATTGCGGGGTGCTCCCCAAGAGAAGGGAGGCAGCGAGCGAATGGATTCAAAGCTGGATGTCTAACAAATGTTCCTCTAGGACCCGAACCAGCTAGACAAGGTCAGTTCACGCAAATGAAAAAACGTGTCCCTAGCCCCAGGAAATTCATGAGGACCCTTCGTGCCACACGCCCCACTTACTCAACCAGGGCTCCGCATCCTGGGGATGGAAACCTTGACATCTCACATGCAATGAGCAAAAACAGCTCCTGCGAAGACACCAAGCACAGGCGAGCAGGTTGCCCAATGTCCGACCCAGTTGCTCAGTGAGCCGTTCGGCGGAAAAAAGAAATGGGGTTGATTGCCTGGGTCCTCCAGTAGAGAGGTTAGAATGAGGGTACCCTTTTTCTGTAGTCTATTCTAGTAGGGGAACCCTCCCCCCAAAAAGGGTAAAAGGGCAAAAGGGCACTACTGGGGGACGTACGTGCAGAGTCCACCAGACAGAAAAGCATCACGATGCGATTGAACGACTAAAGGGAAAGCACTTGGACTGATGCAACCGATGTCAAATGCGCGACGAAGAGCGCAGTCGGGCGTTCCCGAGTTGGGATGGTGACACGTAGGGAACCAAAATGAGCTTCATCTTGCAACAACCAGGTGTGATTTGTGTACTTGACCTGAACATTGCTATTGGCCTGATCCACCACCCTTTGAAGCCCATGCCCAACTTGAAGAAGGAACGTATGTCCTAAACGTGATTCACAGCAAAGTTGACCAATTGCTTTTTGGTTGTACCCTTGTCACTTTGGCTCAAAAGGAAGCCAACTGGAAAAACCAACACTTCGGGCCGCCTATTTTGGCTCCCCAATAGGACTTGGCCGCTTTTGGCCGAGGGGCGCTTTCTGCCACTTCTTGCTCTTCCCCAAAGCTGTGATCAGTGCGCTGAAGCCCTTCTCGGAGACCAGCGACGCCTCGAGCTGGAAGGCGGAGGCGGACATTTTCAGGGTGCCCCTTTTTGATGCGGGTTTAAACCCAGACGCTCCTGGGGCTTGCAATGAAACACCCCACCCCAAGTGTTGGGGTCTCAAAACCTGGATGTTTGAGGGCCCAAAGTCAATCGGGAGCGTCTGGGAAAGAAGCAAGAAGGGAAACCGCAAGTTTGGGAGGTTCCCTAAAACAACACACACACAAACGGCTATGACTTGTTTTGAAGGGTGTGTAGCAGGAGATGCGGCACAAATCTTGTCGCGCAGGTGCGCAACGGGAGTCCTTGTTACGCAGGTGTGTAACGGGAAACAGGGCTTGGCAAGTACTAGAGGCAATGTTGCCCAGAACAACAAAGTGACGCAGCGCCAGCCCGAAAATTCAGTACAACGCAAAGCGCACCTCCGCAGCTCCAGCTTGAAATTTGCAACTGTTCAACGCAAAGCGGCGGCAAAACTTCTGGCTGGGGCTGCAACAAGGCATGCAACGGCCATGTATCGAAGTACAGCACTGAAAGAGGATTATTTTTTCCAGCCCTCCCTGCTTTTTGTTCCAGCTTTGTTCTGAATGCCAAGCTCTCTGCAAATTGACTCTTCAGCAACCAGCCAGATGGCTTTGTTATTGTGAGGTAGGGTATGCAACGCGGGGTGTGTAACGAGTCAGCGGGTCTTGTTACATAGGCATGTGACGGGGAATGTAACGAACGTCCGTCGCGGCTCTGTTACAGACCGCTCCAAAAAGAGACTGCCATATGGCCATGGGTCAAAATCTCATACCTGCAGTGAACATCCCAATCCCCACTAAGATCGACTAAAATGGGTGGTGAACTACCCCAAACTGGTACCATTGGTTTTGACCCACAGCCATATGGGAGTGAAACGTAAATACAGGTTCAACTCAAAGTGGAAGCCTTCATGATAGTGGTGCATTTCTTGTTTCGCTCTAAACCACAAAAAGGCTATCCTCAAAGCTGGCAGACCCATATGGGACCCGTTGGTGCACATCATTTGGACGGGCCCACCAATCACTTTGCCACATCTGTGATACAAAAGTGGTTGATGCTCATTGAGGGAAAATCCTTGAAGAGATCACAACACTTTTCCGCTCCAACCGTGCACCGCAGATTCGGAAAGGCCACACCCACGGCTGGGTCAAAACGCCAATCCTGGCTTCCAGGGGACCACACAAATGGCAAATGCAGATGCAGGGGGTCATCAATTTTGCCACCATATCCCATTTCGACACAAACCCCTCTGGATTGAGCACCAGCCAAGGGTGACCAGGAGACAACTTGAGAGTGAGCAAAAGTGACAGCTGCCTCCTTCATCTCCTCAAAGAGACGCACAGCGGCCTGCCACTTGCCACCTGCACCAAAGGACGCGTCAGCTGAGTACGCCGGTCTGAGAAATGTGTAATTCCGCTTCAATGATACAGGTGGATTGGTCAATCGTCCATTTGAAAGGGACATGGGGGACTCACTAAATGTTCAACAAACATCAGGGGACTCACCAAATGTCCCGTGTCCTTTTGGGGGAACAAGGAATATGATGTTTCCCCGCCGAAAGGGAAAATTACCCCCTGTCTGCAAAGCTCTGCGAATTGGGGCTGTACCGCTCCAAAACGCCAGAGCTGGCGCGTCTGATTTGCTCTTGTAGGCTATTGACGTCGGGAAAAACCGAGTTGGCACCACTAAACTCAAATGGGGGTCTCGGAACCTTCCTAGAAGGGGTCCTTAGGGCTGTTCTGCGAATGGTGAAACCGGGGGCCTTACTATAGTCGTAGCCCTTACCTTCACGCTCCCCCTATGGAAGTTCTTCACGAAATACGAACATGATCCCAAGAGGTGACTCATGGATTGTGAGGGTGTGTGCATGTGCGTGGGTCGGTCACATCTGGTCCTGCCCAAATCCCCGAGATTATCCGAGATCGTGCATTTTTCGCTTCAAGGATGGCACACACGTCTCCCTGCGTTTCTGCATGATTTCGGGTGGCAAAGTGATAGGAACCAACAGAAACAGCTTCGTACAGAGCTCCCATGCTCCCATGGGAAAGGGACCCCCCCAAGGACATTCAACGCGTGACCTCAGAGCAGATCCAAAGCAAAAGATCCAACCTAGAGTCTCAATGACCCTTAAAAAATGGGTCCATGACCCTGTGATGTTGGGTAATGCCCCCATGTTTTAAGGGTCATGGAGACTCGAGGAAAGCGAGATGCATCCGGTCATCCGGCCGTCCGGTACCGGGCCTTCCCCACAGGACTGGACCGCCGAGTTGTAGAGCACGGCATCCAGAGCTTCTCTGGACTCCCTGACAGAAAATCACTGAGATCCTTGGTGTGCCCTTTTTTGGGCTTGGTCTCAAGGGAAACCAACAGGAAACCATCTCTTTTTCCAGAGGGTTGCCCTATACAAATGGAGGGACCCTTTGGAAAACCATTTTCTGGGTACTGCCATTCGACTTCACAATCCTTGGTCGGCAAGAAAGAAACCCAAGAGGACCTCCGTACCATGTTCCTACCTTTGTAGTTTGGTCATTTCGAGGTTCAGATCAACCCTGTCACACATCGGCGGTGCCCTAAGCAACATGCTCCGAAGGTCCAACTGGGAAACCGAATCCCAGGTCGAGGTCCTGCCGACGCGTTCCAAGATCCGTCTTCGATCATCCACCATGCGGATTTCGGGCATAAATGAGTTTCTGCTCCGAGTCCTTTTTCCAGCAATCGATTTCTGTCACCGTTACTTTTACTTGCTGGTGCTCAGGGAATGACCCGGACTGAACCGAAAGGGGATTCCTCAAAGGACACCATAGAGGCATTCCGTTTTTCTCGGGGCCATTGCGAGTCATTCCACTTCTCGTTCCCTAATCGAACCAGCAAGATTAGCTTTTGCAGGCCTCCAAAGTGGGCGCTCAAAAACCAGACAAAAACAACCAAACATCCCTTGGTTGCCGGCTGACCCCTCTGAAAGAAGTTAAGACTTGTTGCGGGTCCAATTCTGAAAATCGGATCTGCGTCCACCAAAAAGTTGTCAAAGTCCAAAGATCCGTAGCCAAGTAGCCAGACAGATGTTCGGTCGCTGGAAGTCACTGACCAACAGACTCAAAAGCTCCAGCAACGTCTCGTCAAACCGTGTCCGTTCAGTGCCTCACGCTTCGGAACAGCTCCAGCGCCACCTGGCACTGAGTAAAGGAAATATGTGTACATATATATATATACATGGGTCAACATTAAACCACCAAAAAACCGCGGAGTTTAGCGATTTTTTGCCATTTAGCGGGGTTCCATGTTGGGTACCGATCTTTGACCCACACCCATATATGCTGGGCTGCCCTCAGATCCCCCGCTAAAAGCTTAACTTTTAGTGGTTTGAATGGAAACTACCACTAAAAAGGTTAAAAAGCTACACACATCGTCAGCATTTCGCAACGGCCAAGATTCCCCGATTCAACGCCTGGGTGTCGTTCTAGATTGCCTGGACATTCATCCTCATTTGCGCACATGGTTTATTCCCCGAGCGCTACGCCCAGCCAAACCAGTAGTGCCCATACCAAATCTGCCGCGAGTTCCAGCAAGTCTCAGCACTGAGCCAAATCTCAGGCTGATCGATCAGCGCCATGTCCTATAGCCCAAGCCTTCGGATCTGGACTTTCTGCGTCTTTCCCCCCAAATAAAAAGCTAAAACAGTAACATGATGCACTTGAAAGCAGCTTGGGAGGGCATTTGGTTCCCCTTGGCGAATTAGGTAGGCTAGACCCTGGCCCAAAACTGGGGCGGGCCTGGCAGATTCCAAGCGGATGAAGGGAAATTGGGGTGCAGAAACCTTCACCAATTGGAAGCATAAGCCCGCCCGCCCAACTGGGCCCACTAAAACATGTCTCAACGTGACTTCCAAAGGTGAAACATCAACTTCCAAAAGTCATCTTGAGAAGCTCTTGACATGCTGACGTGGGAGCACAACGATCCTCACCTCATGGACAAGGTCTGAACAACTCCTGAAAGAGAAAACGGAAGCCATCGTGCCAAAAGGTTCCTCGTGCCGGCTTGGGCGAGCGAGGGTACGCTAATAAAGTCTAAGCAGATCTTAGGCATGATTTCCTGATGCCATATTGTCAGAGCCATGGCAAAAGAAGTCACGCTACAAGAACATAATTATTTGTTGCAAGTTGAAAACAAGACAACTGCCTTGGCCATGCAGCCAACACACATCGGACTGGGCCCGGTATTTCACCACTGTCACCCAGAGTGGTAGGGCAAAGGGAAACCACCTACCAGTTTCTGACTTTGATAACCCCCCAGAAATTGTCAAAATAATGATCCCAGTCAGACCATGCGATTTGCAGCTTCCCAGATCGCTGACGGGGGAAGTGAAGGCCCCTCAGAAACTTGTCGACTTTTCGCGGACCGAATCGAAGATTGAAAAATCACGAACTTGTTGAGGGTACCTGGAGTCTCCTTGCAAAAATGGAGCCACCCCTTTCTTTCGTGTATCTTTGAAGGGTAGAGACTCCAAGTACCCGCAAAAGAACAAACCCCATTACAACCACAAGTAGCCGTGCCTTTCTGTGCCGGAGTGGGCCTTTTGCTGATGTGTTTTGAGTGTTTTCAAGCAGATGCCAGGAAACCTACCCATCTAAAAGGTCTTCCGATTTTGAGACAAATCGCTGTTGAGGTAAGGTGGTTTTGGAAGAGACAAATGAACAAACCTGAAGAAGATGCAGGTCTGTGTTCTTTGCGAGGCTCGGTACCCTGGTTGGGGTTGGTTTGAAGGGAAACGGAAGGAAAACTAAGAGAAAACCACCAGTTCTGGGGTCACCCTGTTTTGAAGCATACCCATCAGGGCAAATCACAAGATTCGCTTACTGAAGTAAGGAATCTCGAGTAAGGAACCTTCATGGTTTTGTCGCTCGTTCAAGTGAGCTCGTGGTTTGCCCAACCACTTCTTTCGCGCCGCTTCCCTGGAGCAAAGGTCGGCTCAGCCAGAATGGCAAGTAGGATGTGCGGCCATGTGCTGGGTCCTTTTTAGATTGGGTTTTGCGCACAACATTTAGTTTTTTAGAATTTAGACAAGAAGAATCCACTCCTCTAAATTGTCTAGAGTCAAAACAAAACGGAGTGGATCCCTGTAAACACCATTTAGAGGGTAAGTTTGGACGTCACGAGAAAGACCCAGGATGGCCCCGGAGAGTTCTTCACATATCAGCCCTCAGCACCCGTAGCCATCTGTCCCGGGATCTCGCCTCCCACTCGTTCACCTGGCCACACGCCGAGATAGCCACACCTGCGCACTCTGCGGATCTCAACATACCGAGATATCAAGGGCATCCTTATATGTCCCCATCAAACGTCACTCATATATACACTAAATTCACGTTAAACGGACCTAGCCTCTTTCCAACAGTCGAAGAGGAGAGGACGCTGAACCCAAAAGGAAAGCACCCTTCGAAAGGGCTGCAAACTTCCACGTTTGCTGGTGGAAGGCTAAAGCATGACGTTTAAACCAACCAAAACAGGGAGGGAATAACTAATCAATGATGGTAAGGACACCAAGACGCCGCTCAGGGGCATCCGCATGAGGGCGACTCCCTTTACTTTCCCAATCACCACCACATCCACAGTCACACATGTTCACTGCGAGAGATATGTATATGTGTGTATATATATATATAAATATTGTTGCTGGGCTGTTCTGAAGCGTGCACGGCTTCGACGGGCCCCCCTAGAGGCAGAAACCATTGTGTTGAGCCGCTCAATATAGCATACGTGGCTGATTTGCAAGCACCCGGCAAAGCTTGATCCCTGCAACCGATCCTGACCAACGCCAACAAAGGCTTAGCGCGGTGCAGGTGATTCTCAGTTGGCAAGCTGCTCAAATTCACGGCAGTTTGGAGACATGACAACGTTGCAGCCGAGCAAAATCGGCGAAACAGTGCTATCTGCACAGATTACTAGGACTCACATACTGAAAATAAGAAATGCCCACAGGACCACCATCATGGGTAAGCTGGCTAACCACCAGGTGAGCTCGATGCAAATTGCCTAAGTGCTGTCCAAAGTGTTCCCTGACATGCACCAACCAATTTCTGCGAGAAATTCCGCTCATGCCTTTGAGAAATGATCACACCAAAAATTCACATTGATTCCCAAAACATGCTCACCCAAACTGGATTTCCCCTGCCTGGACCTTCGTCCTCCTGAAAAAAAAACGCAGTTTCCGCCTTTGACTGTATATTCGGGAAATCGTAGTACTTTTTACCGCAAAAACCTGAAACTCCTGAAACTCCTAAAAACCACACTATTGGCACTGCTCGCGGCCTTTGACAGATTAAAGAAGCTTTGCAGGGGTAAACGACTTAATGCAGCCCGCAAGTTTGTCAAAACATGCAACGGCGGTCCAAAGTTGTGCGGTGCAGAAAAAGCGTACCCATTTTGACCGCAAAACGCCCGCAAATTTCCGCAAAACTCCCGCAAAAACCCGCAAACTCCCGCAAATCAGAAAAAGTCGTAGTTTTGATGACCAAGGCATCCCATGGTGTTCAGTGGCACGTTCGCAAGTGCTGCGAGGTGTATTTACTTTGTATGGCCAACGTGCGACTGGAAACGATGCAATTCGTATGTGTTTTTGCCCAAATTGTAGCTAAACCACTGGAATTCGGTAAATCGTAGGGGTCTCCTAAAACACCCAGAAATTTCCCGGAGTTTGAAGGTCCAGGTGGGTATGATCGGCATTCCATGTTAGTTTCAGATTCAACCCGCTCACCCTGCTGAAGGGGCACTTTGATCTCAACCAAGCCGCTCGTCGGGATGGCACCAGGATTCAAGTCCTGGCCCGGACACAAACCCTGGAAGTTGGTCTTTTCAATCAATCCTGCCATGGTTGAAAGCCTGCACCCAAGGTGCAAAACTGCGATAAGCTGCGCCCTCAAATGGATGGTAAGTAACATGTCGTTTGCCATTTGAGATGAGCTAACAAGAGTGCGTCTTGATACCATAGCCATATTCCGACCTTTTTGTTTGACAAGTATGCATGGCTTGTATTGCAAACAGCTCATCGATTTTCGGCCAATTCATTCTAATGTCCACTGGCGCCCCCTGCAAGTAGCAGGCCTTGAGCTATGGTGTTTCACTCTAACCTAATTTATATTACAAGAAATTGCTCAGGGAACCTGCGATTTGCATTCCCCTGCATCCTCCCCTAACTCTCTTCTCAAGAGATTGATGGGGGCATCTGCACCGTGACCCAGTGGGCAGAAATTGTTGGGGGTCGGAAGGTGGGGATGAGTGGGTCAAAGGAGCCCCACACTTGGAACACCTGACTTCTGTGCTATGGAAACTGAAAGTGCGGACCATGACTCACCACGAGCAAATCCTTGGGCTGATGACTATCTCTGACCCAAGAGTTGTCTTGAGCGTGGCTACCGGCAAAACTTGGCCTTTGGCCTAAAGTCAAAATGAGATGGGGCGGATTTGGACACAAACATCACAATCAGCCGAAAGGGGATTCAAACCTAAAGCTAAAAGCCTGCTCTCAAAGTGTACCATTGAAGGCCTCCAAAACATAGTGCTGGATTCAAGGCTGCTGCTGCTGCAGTCGTTGCAACCATCCAACTTACTTCAACCCTTGGCCCCAACCACATATGACATGTTAGATGCTGGTCCATATTTTGCGTACATCAAACGATGATATATGTTGATGTATATGGTAGCCGGAAGCCTAGGTGTTCTTCTCTTGTGAAGGAATAGTTTGTATGTATACACATACATGTGCATCTACATATACATAGATATGTCTAGAGGGGGGAGGGGGGCTACGGCCTGGAGCATATATACATATATATAATATGTATACATGTCAGTTGAAAGCCAAAGGACATCTGCATTCTAAAAGACACATTAATATTATCATTTATATATATATATGTATATATATATATATTGATACACATATTTATGTTCCACAACGAGCCGATTACCTGATCGGTTTTGAGTGCCTTCAAGAAGAAAAAACACCAAAACGTGTGTGTGGCTTCCCTTTGACACCCCTTCAAAGTGGAAACAGATCCATCTGCCCTCGAAAAACAACACATTTTGATAGCTACGTGTACGCGCGCTCCTCCCGTCAGGCTTGTTCAACATGAGGGTTATTAGTCACATTCCGCATTTGCGTAGTGGAACACCGCAACAAGGAACTCCAGTACGGTCTTGTGGGCACTGTGACCAGCCCCTTCATCATTGAGGGGTACTTGGACCGAAATGGGTGGTTCCTGAACCACTTCATGGGTAAACCTAAATTCCGAAATTGGACAATTTCATTGGCAAAACCTAAACAGGTTCTAACAAACTTGCCGGTGCTCAGTAGGGAATGACCCCCAGGACTCCTAAACAGGAAACCTCGGGGATGGTTTTTCCCGGGGTCGTTCCATTTCTCATTCCCTGCCTATCGAACCAGCAAGAAACGGGTCCCTAAATCGGATGCCACACATTGCGAGCGGAACCCGTTCACAACTTCCAGTTACTTGAGTCCACCGGAAAAAAGGAGAACATGTTTCCAATAGTGAATCGACACCCTTAAACACTAGAGAAAAACGAGCAAACATTAATGTCAGCAAAAGGAATCGAATGCAAGAACCTACAACACGACGAGTCAACGCCCCCAACTCTTAAGCAAATCTTCCATTTGGTTAAGACCCCTGGAACAAATATAAGCAAATCCAGTAGTGATAGATTCCCTTTAAAACCAGGGGAAAATGAAAATTACTCATTTCAGCAAATGGAAGACTCGATGCGGCCTCTCGGTGCATCTCTTCCAACAAGTTCACGGCGAAGCGCCAGAGCTTGGCGCTAGCGCAGGCTTGGATCTCAGCGGGTGTTGTTCAAAAAGAAAACGACACATGCAGGACACTGCCTTCTGATATACATACATCTATATATATATATATAGATGCTAACCCATCCCCCCCCCCAGGTCCTACCTTTTCGGTACAAATCAGTTAAAACATTGTCATTTTTTAAACAGGGGCCCACCTTTTCTCTACAAACCACTTAAAACACGGTCATTTGCAAAAAAGGGAGTTGGTGATAACTATACATGCACATATATGTATAATATATATACAACAAGTATAACATGTTGCAAACATGGTATGGGTAGATGTCATCTGCCTGCAGCCTTGTCATCAACAAACTGAGTCTAGTCAGTCCCTCTTTCCTTGGGCATGTCAGAAGAGGGTGCCCTCATCACCATGGAGGCAGCGCTGGATGCCACCAACGCACTCATCTTGAAGACCCTCACCGCTCCCAACGTGGTGGATCTTCCTCGAGGGCATGTTTCACCGCCAGATCTGCCCCTACAGCCTGTGCACAACCAAGCCAAGCTCGGGCATGTCTTCGACATGGTCGGCATAGTGAACTTCGACTTGGATCTCAAGGCGCAGATCACTCGTGCTGCCAAGGAAGGTCGCTTCCACGACATGCCTGAGCCCTTTTGTCTGAAAGTCTCTCCAGAGATGTCATACGGTATGCAGCTGTATGTCTTGTCTACATCTGATGGTCAACACTTTTTGATGAAGCACATCTTTCTTTCAGACAGAGTCAAGGGCGAGTTCGGAAGCTCCTTGTGCTACGGCGAGCCTCGCATGCTGGACTGGAACGGCAACGCCAAGAACCTCAAAAAGTCTGTGCAGTACATGCTAGAGAAAATGGGAGGGTTCCAGGTTCAAAGCTTCATCTTGCAGGCAAGTGTGGGGTCGGCAGGTGGAGAAGCCAAAGGCTCGTTCTTCCAGGGGATGACAGAGGATGACATCGATCAGGGCTTTAACTTCATCGAGAAGTACGGCCCACGCTCACATCACTCCAACACCCAGCTGCGGTGGATCTCAAAGCAGCTGGCTTCCTAAGTACAGGTTTCGAGCTCCAGCTTGAAAATCGCAACTGTGTAGTACAAGTCTAGTACGCAAAGTACAGGCTTTCAGCTCTAGCTGGACAATCGCAGCTGTGTAGCGCAAGTCTAGTGCGCGAAGTTCCAGCTCCGGCTGGAAAATCGCAACTTTGTAGTACAAGTCTAGCGCGCGAAGCGCAGGGGTCCAGCTCCAGATTCAAAATCGTAGCTTTGTAACAACAAGTGGAGCACTCAAAGTACAGTTTTACAAGCTGAAAACCATAGTTTGCGCAGTAGGCTTGATTGCGAGCCCCATTGGCTTATACCGAACAATGTTCTCTCTAATTATTTTCTTGGGCTTGCGCAAAGTGATGTGCATTCGGGTTCGTGGCTTCTATCAGGTCTTTTTTTCCGGCGGTTTGCGCCTGTGACTAGGACTATCCTTAACCTTCACAGTACCCGGGTTTTGATTGGGACTCAGCGAGTTGTCATAGCTGCGGTCCAAATGTGGACTCTCCGCAATGCACATGAAATGGGGGCGGCTCAAAATTAAACAGGAGGGGTTACGCGGGTTTTGGTCCATGTTTCCACTTACCAGGGCTCCATTTTGGTACCGGTTTTTTGAGCCGCAGCCAAATGTAGTGAGCTCCCCCAGGTCCGAGGCCCAAGAAACCCCAATAGGCGAGTCGGAATGGCCACGTTTCGTTTTTTCTTGTTTCTTGGAATCCGTTTTCTTTGGGGGCTGGTCAAAATGGATCTTCAAAGATATTGAGTTGGGATCTTCGAGGATGTGCTTCATTGGAACAGCCCAAACGTTTCCTTAATGTCAACTCTGGATTCACTCGGAGGATCAGAGGAATTCCTCAATGATTGATTCACATGGGTTCTCGGATGCTACACTGATGAGTGTTGGAAAGGTGCCAGCGATCGCAACCCGCTTCTTAGAACTTGTTGAACGGGGGTTCCTACAAATTGTATTAAATACCAGGCCTGAAAGAGCTACGGTTTTTATCGTCCGTGAATCCCCAAACCTTTGGATGCGCCAGGTATCTTGGAATGAACGCTTGCACCGAGGGTGAACCTGAGTTCCTCACTTGCCCAAAGGACCTGACAATTAAAAAAGGTGATCACCTTTTGGGACCTTTACTGAAAATATGCCAAAAAGGGAAAGCCAAAAGGTCAAAAGGTCAAAGGCCTGTGAACAACAGGAAAACAAAAAGGACCAAAGAAAATGGACCAACAAGGGAAACCCCGACAAAAATGTCAGGTCGATTCGCTTTGAACCACTGAGCTCTTCAACTTTGCGCCAAGTCACCGCTGTGGTGAAGCTAATCGCATCCTTCTGCAGCTCAGCCTGTCTAGCTTCCCGGGCATCCCGCATTTTTTGAAGCTGCTCGGAAGGGCATCCAGTGATTCATGCCCAAACCACCCACTGCCGGCGTACCTTCTCCCGATCTGCAGTTTAGAGTTGGTACGTTGAATGTCTTCCTAAATTGGATCCAAACTCAGACACTCTCAGCGGAAACTGATGACTGTGATTAAACCGGAGAAATCCTAATCCGCATCTCGCACAAGGATTAAGGCCTTTTTTGAATGGCCCAGTACCGGCTAAAGTACTTGAACCCCTTTTTGCCCTCTTAAGACCCTCTGTGAAAGGTTTTAACGGCAAATAAAAAAGGGGTGGCTCAGAGCCCAACTGAGACCCATTCATGGGGAGAATAAGGGTACCCTTGTTTCTGCAGTCTATTTTAGTAGGGGAACCCTCCCCCAAAAGGGGTAAAAGGGCACTAGTGGGGGACCTAGGGGTACTGAAACCTCACACAATTTGTGCAAAGCCCGAGCGAAACAGCACCAGCTCCGCGCCATCTTTGTGGCTGAATGCTCCACGCCAGGTCCGATCCGCTCGGGCTGCAACAAAAAACAAACATGAGCGACTCTATAAACCTCCCATGAATCCCTATGTTGCATCAAGTTGCTTACGCGCGAGCTTGCGCTTCCTTGCGCGACCCATGTTTTAGCTTACGCGGCCGCCAGCGAGCATGTTAAGCTTACGCATCGCTTACGCGTCGGCGTGTTGAGCGTTTCCCCTCAAGAATTGCTTACGCGGGCTCCTTTTTCCATGAAGCCTCCAGAACTGTTCAAGATGATGTGGATGACCCTGAGGAAGAAGATGACGAAAAACTACCCTCACGAGTTTCAGCGGCTTGGTGCTGGTGTTCTTACTGCAAGTCAAGAAACGGGTTATGTGGCAGCGGCATCTATTGGGAGGGCTAGCGGGCAGCCGAGCTAGGCGAGCTTACGCAAAGTTTATGCGCCTGCTAACGCGAGCTTACACGCCCGAGCCCCTTTTGCTTTCCTACATCAACGGCTTCACAAGCCTTTGTTTGTCCTAGTAAAGGTTGCGACAGCACCGAGCATGAGCCCCAAGAGCTCCCAATCAAAGTTCTGCTGGCTTTGCTTTCTAATGGTTCGCACATGCGGTCTTAGATGTCTTCCTGCAGCCGAAGTCTCCGGGCAAGTTGTCAAGCTCGACCAGCTTGCAACAGCACAAGCCACCAATAAACAGATAAGCACATCTGACAACTCTTCCGAGCATGATTGCAAAGCTTACCAGGCAATCACGAAGAGGAGCTTACGCAGGTGCTTACGCAGCATGTTTCCCCAAAAAGTGCTTACGTCGGCTTACGCCGTGCAGGGTTTTGCTTTCTCGGGGCCTGGATATGACACAACTCTTGCTAGGGATGTAATGTTTCTTGTTTTCGAGCTGCTCACATGGGTACGTGCTCAAATTCTGTGGTGAAAACTCCCAACAATGCCGATGGCCATGTTTGCTTGGATCGAAACCATTCTCTTGGCCTAAGTTCCCGGAGGTGTTGAGGACCATCCCAATACCCAAAAGCGTGGTGACCATGGCACAAATTGGCTTTGGCCGCCAAGGCTCTTCTACCTTTAGTTGGCTACTTTTCCGATGAAACCAAAAGAACGCATTGGACCAACAGCGGGATGTAGAACCATGGCAGCCAGCACACCTCACGCACCTGTCCAAGCATAGCTGGACCACACAAACTGAAACCTGCACCAATCCCAACTAAAACTGGACTTGGTTGCTGACAAGAGCCTCCCGCAGTATCCTCGCTTCTTTGGGTTTCTCTAAGTACCAGGTCCATTCAAATTAATGAAACATCAACCAGAAAGCACAACCAATGCAAGCATTCCGCAAGCAGAAAGAGCCGGACCCCAAGAAAGGCCCAGCAAGTAAAGCGAGGGAGGGTACTTCAAGACAACATCGGCCATGGACTGACAGCAGCTGGGTCCAACATCTTGGATGCATGCTATCCTCCGCTTCCAAATTCCCGTGTTTGCCTAGTCTAAACATGGCCGTGGGTAAAACATACTGTGGATGGACACAACCCTGCACCACTTTGAAACCATGGGAAACCCTTGCTTGTTGGTATTTACAGGGGAGCCATCATTCTAGGGTTTCTTAGGTGGTGCAGGATTTCGTCCATCCACAGTGGGTTCCCAAAATGGAACCCTAGTAAATGGAACCCATGGCTAAAACCTGTGGTCTGCAGCGTGTTGCTTGAATGCCTTAAGCACCATTGTGCTATGGCATAGGAACCAGCATGAGCGACCTCACGACTTGCCCCGTTGGAAGAACATTCAAAGACTTCCCCCACTGACCCCTCCGGGATCAAACCCCAAGGAAGAATTTGAAGGTCAAACCTTCTTTAGAGCTGATCTACCCCGAACCCTTCTAAGGGGTCTAGTGGTACCACCTTTCACCTGTTCTCGCTGAGGCAGGGCATTTGCGCCACCATTCCCTTTGATGAAAAAAGCGGCGGACGAACAAAACGGAATGAGCTTCAAGATTCCTGATAGTTGCAATCGTCCGTATGGTCAGCTCTGAAGTTGCACACGGAATTCGCAGGAGCTGAACACAAAAAGCCAAAAAAGCCATTCAGACATGTGATGGCAACCTAAAATGACAAGGGAACGGTAAGGCAATCCAACTTCCCGGCGATTCCAATTCCGAATTCCTAGACGTTCTGCTTCTCAAGGCGTTTGTGGCGTTTGCAGTTTGAATGTTTCGCGCCTATGTTTTAGGCTTTCTCTGGGCATCTTGCGTATGTGTGCGTTGTTTTAGGATTTTTGTGTGGGCATGTTGCGATGGTGTTGCGGCTATTTGCGGCCGTTGCCTTGTTCAAGGAGTTGGCGCGGTTGCGTCCAAAACAGTGTCAATGCCGAGAATAACTAGGAATTCCTTAATGACAGAATCTCCAAGTTGTATAGAAGCAACCGCCAAGACATTTTATTTTTTACATTGTTAGTGCTCAGCAGGGAATTGAGGGAATGACCCCTATAAACCATCCCACCAGTGGCTTCCTTTAAGGGAATCGCTAGGTTCATTCCGACATTCCCTACCTATCGCACCAAACAATCAACAATTCCTCCAATCACAGCGTATTGGACTTATCATCCGACTTAGCGCATCGATGACTTTGCCTCCCCGAAGTCTTGCCAGAGCAGCAAGGCACGCCTGGGTCTGAACGACGGGGGGGGGTGCACGATTCCGGGCTGTGTCTTGGGGTACCCCAAAACGACGAGGCACCATATTGTAGCAGCCCAAACTTGCTGGTGCCTAGTAGGGAATTACCCAGGGTTTGGGAATGAACCTGGGGAATCCCTTGGAAGCCACCAGTTGGATGCTTTTTTGGAGGTCATTTCATTTCTCATTCCCCACCAATTGCACCAGCAAGTTGCTTTTCCGAATCCGTGGGAAACCACTGTACCTGGCATATGGATGGGTTGCTGTTGAACAGCCTGACGAGCAATCGACCTCTGAGATGTCTGGCTCACACCGCCAGCTTCCAGCAGAAACTGCTGGATCCGTCGACTCAGAAAACATCATGTCTTGGGTATCTGAAAAAAAGCTACGGGGACCCCAACAAACTGTTTCTTATGCTTTCGCGTTGGCTTCCCTATAGCACTAGAAACAAAAAAAAGAAGAAAAAAACACCTCTCAGTTGGCACCCCGAAAATCAGCTTCTGCCTTAGCGGCAGCTGCAGCTGGACGAGCTGGACAGGTTCTCATCTCAGGGGCCCAGGGGCCGAGCGCCCAGTGCTCCGGCGTCAGCGACTTCATCACGGAGGATACCGTAATGGCCTGCCGGCCGCCCCGCACAGCACCCGGAGAGGCTTTGCTTCCAGGTTAAGGCCCCAGGAAAAATCATATGTCCAGTGGAGATGAACTCCTTGTATAACAAGGGAAGCTTAAACATATTCTTAAGCAAATGGAGGTTTGACGGTGGATCCCAAGCTCCACACGGAATGCGGGCGCCTGAAAAAGCCAAGTTGAGGGCGCCCCAAAAAACATGACTGAAAAGGGGGGGAGGGTCCCTGTGAGCCACCAAACCACCATTTGGAGGATAATTGTTGAGAATATCGCTTTCATGGACCCGGACTGAGGCCCTTGGCAAATGGATCTGAAGGTTGATTCCGCATCTTCTGAAAAATACGAAAAACAACTCTGGAAAGAACAGAACAGGGGAAGTACAGCTCAAGTATCGGTGGAGATTGAAGGTGGCAAGCGTGTTGCCCAGAATAGAAAGGACAACTCAAGCTCGAAACCCTTGGTATGCATGTTAGCCAATGGCTCCGATCCTGATCAAAGTAAGTAGACCCACAAACTCTGACGTGCCCAACCCTTGGTTTTAAGGTGTGCAGGCAAATAAGCTATTGCTATCAGTTCCGCTTGGGGACTGGGACAGTTTTTTTTTCTGGCCAAGCTGTGCTGATGCAAACGCTCATTTCGGCCAACCACGTGATGCATTCCATATGACTCGGGGAGCGGAAACTGATGGCGTGGGTGAGTTGAAGCGGCTGTCGGTTCGGCTTGCCAGTCTTCCAGTGCTTCTGTTAACGCTCCCCTGCATTTTTCAACCTACCCAAAGACGGGGGGTCCCACAAAAGGAGCTGGCGGCTGTTCAGGGTCCGTGCTCATTTGCCAGCGTGTATCACGTAACCGATGGCCTGTGCCTGCATGTCTCGACAAGTCTGCGGATAAGGCACTTGGCTAACCAGCACGTAATAAACGGCCACGGGGCCACGCCTCCAATTCAAAACTGGGGGTTGCACGTGGGTGTCGACGTTGCCATGTGCCTTCGCCTTTTGTGCATCTTTTGCTGCGTCTCTCCTCGCATCTGTAATTATGGTGCCTGGCATTTGTTTTTCTCTCTCTCTCTCTTTCTCTCTTCTATGTGTGTGTGTGTGTTTGTGTGTGTGTATGTGTGTCTGCACTCACCTTGAACTTGTCAAGGAGCACTGTTGGGCGGGTGTTGAACGATCAGCCGACACCAGCTGTTCTCCCTCTCTCTCTCTCTCTCTCTCTCTCTCTCTCTCTCTCTCTATTTTTCTCTCTCTCTCTCTCTCTCTCTCTCTCTCTCTCTCTCTCTCTTTGCGGGTGTGTTTGCATATTATGCATTGTCCAAAAGCCAAACATCCAAACTATCAGATAAAGTTCATAGTTGTTTAAGTGTATGCAAGCTAACCAAACGGCACCACACAAGCACGCGATAACTCTTTTATCCGAGCAGTGTGTTGGTGCCAGGGACTCATCTTCCCCTGTCAGATGTCAACGGCTGGGTGGGCCCCACGGGCCACCCACCTCAAACTCTCAAAAACTGAAGAACGGGTGTGCAGACTGATAGCGCCCGCCCCTGAGCCGGGGCCCAGGCCACAGGGGGGTCTGCCACCAGGGGAAGTGAGTCACCCACCGGCTCCGGTCACGGGAGCATGGGTGGGCCCACGCTAAGATCAAATGCATCTCCATTCAGGAGACGCGGGAGAAAAATGAACTCCTCGCAGAGTTCCTGTTTGGGGACCCTGTTCAAAGGGTCGAACCCAGAGAAATCTGGGTGCGTCAGTTCATCAGCCCACTGGTTGAATTCCCGGGGCACGTGGTTGGCCGCCAGCGAGCAGCCATGGGTGTGGAGCAGGAAGACCAGCTCCATCAGGATAGCCGCGGTGTAGGGCTTCTTGGATCCAAGGTTGAGCATCGCCATGACGTTGCCCTGATTGTCACTGCCCACCGGGAGTCGGACCCGGGAGGACAGAGGGCCTTGGTGCGTGAGGATCATGTTACAGAGGAAGAGCGTGCCCAGCATTTCCAAAGCCGCAATCCTCCGCTTGGGATCCCCATTCTTGAATGCCCAAGGATACTCCTCCGCGTGGATCTGCTCGTGGAACCAGTACACCTCCTTCTTTTCCGGCTCCATTTTGTTGGAGCACCATCCTCCCACAAATGCCAGTCCTTCGTCCGAGGCGCTAGCATCGCTGCAACCCCACCAAGAGGACTTCGGCAAGTAAGGGGAGTACTGGACGAAGGGCGTGTTGAAGAGGAACCGCAGCATGAACGCCAGCATCCTGACCACCTTGGGGGGTTTCCCCACCGTGGTGGTGGCCATCTTCCAGGCCCAGAGTGGCTGGAGCATCGACTTCGCCAGCGGACATGCAGCAGTGGCCCATTGGATGCGGCCCAGGGCCTTCTCGATGTCCTTTGAGTGCATCGCCTGCCCTTCCACCATGGTCTGCAAGACCTCCATGACCAGGATGTGTTTGTTGGCGGCCATGAGAACCTGCGGGATGTTCGGGTGGACCACGAAGCCCAGCCACGTGTTGACCTCCGCCAAATGTGTCTTCTTCCAACTAAGCGGGGTGCCCAAGGCCAGGAGTGTGGCCAACAGCGCCACCGCCAAGTTTACTGCCCCCTCGCAGCCACAGGAAGTCATCCACAAAGACGAAGTTCCAATCCACTTGAGGGAAAAGTGCGTAGAGGACCCGGAGTAGAAGAGCTGCCAGGCGTCCCCAGTAGGATTGGGCACTGGCCATGCCGTATGTGCCGACCTTGTTCACCCACCATTCTTCCCCCAGTGAAGCCACCTGGAACCGCCAGTCCTTCCTGAGGACCTTCACTCTCCGGTGGGCCTTGGTGACGTCCGCCTTGAGCAGCACCCACTTGGTGCCTGGCTCCGGCCATAGCCAGCCCCCAGATGTGACCCGTCGAGAGCGACTCCTGGAGCTTGTCCCCCCATGGCGAAGTGAGGACACAGATCTTGGCCCCCATCACTGCTGCTTTGGACAGTGGCCGAGTCCACGGGGCCAGCCGTCCCAGTGAGGGCTTCCCACCCCATCCCGTAGGGGGCGCTGTTTGAAGGCCATCTGGAGGTACATCACCTTGTCGGAGAGATTCGGGTCGTGCGTGATCGGCAGGGTGGTGGGCCGATCCGAGATCTCCATGCAATGGCGTGCCCATGGCTCAGGGGAAAGAGTTCCCCCCGAAGTTCGACCATCCCCCCAGCCGGCTGTGCTGGTGTCCGGGCCTCCGGACTGTCTGATGCCGAGACCGGAAGTGAGCCCAAGGTTAGTCCCGCCAACGCTTGTTGGCCGGCCACCAGCCTCCGGGACTGGCGCTTGTTGTCCCCCGGCGTGCTGGGAGAAGGTTCCCTCTGTCGCCTCGGGGGGGTCGTTGGGTTCGCCTGGGGCACCATGCCCCCCGGCCTCAGCGCCTCCAGGACGGGTCCCGCTCTGCAAAGGATGGCCGCTGCGAGACCCTGCATCATCTGCTCTGGATACCGGCTGAGGTCACTGGAGTTGAGCTTTTCCCCTCTGGGGTGAGCTCCGTGGTTGCATCGCAGATCATGCCAATGGTGAAGGGGAAGGTCCGTTGACAATGTCGTGGACTTCACTACCACCTGACCCAGGCGGCACTCGTCAAACTTGATGAGGGAGTGGTGGAGTGCGTTCGCCCATTGAATGTAGGCCCGTGTGACCCAGATCGATGAGCACCTCGCTGCACTCGGGCTCTTGCTGCACTCCATTGCCATGGGTGCTCCAAGAACGAGGAGCCCACCTGCGGGACCGTTAGTTGACCCAGCCCCAGGTAGGCCAGCAAGGTCAGGTACATCTGTCGGAGCATGAGCACGCTGTCGTTGTCCGTGTCCTCCATTACCCGGGGCTCCACTTCCTGCGGGCCACCCGGTTTGGGGAACCATCTGAGAATGCTCCACGTCCTGCAGTTGGGGCCGCCCCCCACAAAGGCGACCTTGCCCGCCATGGCCATGGAGCACATCGTAGAGTACGGCTCCTCTCCAAGCATGTCCTGCCCAAGATCTCCACTCTTTCGCCTGATGTCCACTGCCCAAATGTACTCCGAGAAGGCCGGGTTGTAGGCATGGAGGTAGGCATCCAGGGCCCCCGCATCATCCTTCCCAGCGTACAGCAGGATGAGGGACGGCTTTGACGACTCCGGCACCGGACGTGGCGTCCACCTCAGTCTGAGCCTCAGTCTTTCCGGAGTATCCTGCATCCATGGGAAAGTGGGGGTTGCCCTTTCTAGGGATTCCGTGTGTCCTTTGTCTGACCCTCCGGTCCTCTGTCCCTGGGCTTGCTGCTTGCCCTGGCGGTTCTGCCCGCCCTTGGTACGCCCCTTGCCGGGCGGATCCTCACCTCTGGGTCTCTCTGGGGGTTCTTCCCACTGCCTCGGTGGGTGCGGGGGAAAGGGGTGCTTCCGCCCTTCTGGAGTGCCCTGGCTGGGTCCGCTCCTCTTCTTCGGTGGAGGGGCTTCCGGGGCCGGTGGCACCCTGGAGAAATCCCCTCCCACCTGGGGCCGTCCTGGCCTCCCCCGCTCTGTCTGCCTTCCGCTGTGGCTCTGGTGGGGTTGGCTCTCCCCCGCTGTGTGCACTCTCGCACTGGTGGCCTGTGATCCCAACGGAGACCAGGAAGCCACGGGGCCTATGGCACCCTGAGTGGCCTCCTGTCACTTGGGAAGGTGTGGGCATGCCTGTGGCACATGCTTCGATGGGGGGGCATCACACACCCACCTGACCGGGCAGTTGTGGGATTGGCCGCATGAATACGAACACTTGTTGTGAAGGTGATGATTTTTTGCAGTACGTAGCCCTTTGGGATTCTTGAAGGCCCAGTGGTCCGGCCATGGGGTCGAGGGGGTGTTGGGGGACTTCCCCTTGCCGCCTTTGCCCTTCGGCTTGGATCGGGGCGGCCCCGAGGGCCAGGATCCCTTTCCCCCCTTCTTGGGCTTCTCCCACTGAGTCTGCCACACCTTGGGTGCCTTGCTCTTGCTCTTCCCCTTCTCCGGCGCCCTGTTGAGGTGCTCATAGACCTCCCGCTGCCAGAAGAGGAAGTCGCCCCTGATGTTCTTGAGGGCTTCGGAGAGAGTGGTGCCCTGGTGCACCATCTCGTGAATCTTGCGCCATGCATTGCGCTCCGCGAACAGCAAGGTGGTGTCGCTCGGGGGGGGCTTCCTGCCGGCTATGTCTTCCCCATAGAACCAGGAATACCAATCATCCAACTCCTCCTTGGTGACCCTCAGGTTGCCAAACTGTGGCAGTGCTGCCGTGCACATCAGGAGCGTCGTCCTGAAGGTTTGGTGCAATCGTTCCAGCTAACGCCGGGATGTAGGGTGGCTCCTCACCTCTTCTTCATCCTCCCTGTCCCAGCCGTCCACCGTGATCTTCTTGTGGGTGGATGAGGGGCGTTCTCCTTCTTCCGGGAACGCGCTCACGATGTGTTTTGCCGGGATGTAGCCCAGCTCGCCCTTGGCAATCATACGCCATTGCTTCTTGAGGTAGCCATCACTCCCTTGGAACTCCCTCGGCTTCGGGGTCCCATGCGTGGCCACGTACGCATCTTCCAGCTGGCGCCTGTCACACAGGACCTCCAAGGGAGCCTTTGTCGGGCCCGCCTGGCCCGCCGGGCGGTCACCTTGGTTGCCCCCCGCGGACCAAGTTGGCTGCCACCCGGACTGCCTGAAGGAGGCGCATCGCCGTGAAGGCCGAGGTCTGGGCGTTGAACCCATTCTCTCCGTCCTGGAACCCCAGGTCCCGGGGACCATTCTCCCTCGCCGCCGCCGGGGTGTTCCAGCGACCCGCCAGGTCTTCCACCGTGACGTATCCCGATGCGCCCAGAGCCGCCTGGATGGCCCAGGGGATTTCCTTGCCCACCAAGATGGCCGCCAGTGGCTTCTGCAACTTTGCCACGTCCTCCTTGAACTCCGCTGGGACCTCCTCCGGTGGTTTGGCGGTCGCGGCCGCCATGACCTCCTACCTTGGTGTGGGTGGGTGGGTTTTTCACACAAATTGGGTTCAGAGAACCCAGGGCAAAGCTTGAGCCAAAATGGCAGGGGCCATTATGGTCAAGCATTTCAAACACAGTTCATGTTTCCACATGCGTTTCAACATTAACAAAGTGTATGCAAGCTAACCAAACGGCACCACACAAGCACGCGATAACTCTTTTATCCGAGCAGTGTGTTGGTGCCAGGGACTCATCTTCCCTGTCAGATGTCAACGGCTGGGTGGGCCCCACGGGCCACCCACCTCAAACTCTCAAAAACTGAAGAACGGGTGTGCAGACTGATAGCGCCATTTCCGAAGAACAGTCTGGCACACCCGCCATTTCCGAAGGATGCCAGTCTGTGCTGAGGGCCCTGGTCGGGGCCCTGTCTCTGGCCTCCCTTCCCTTGGTCGCCAGGGCCGGGGGCACCTAGGCTGCCAAGGGTAAGGCCACCACCTCGGTCTCCGACTGGGTGTCTACAAAGTCATCTGTTTCCGAGCCCAAGTCCGCCGAGGAGTCCGAGCCCCCCCGCAGCGGGGGGACCTCCGCCGGCTCCAGTGCCCAGTCCGCCGGGAAGCCATGTCTCTTGAAGCAACGTTCACACTTGCCATAGGCCTCCTGCTCCGTCATGTAGTCCAGTACAGAGAGCTCCTGGACCTTAGCAGCCGCCGGTCGCCACCCGCACCCCACGGCCGTGCCTTCGACATTCAGCAGGTGGATTCTGGACTGGCCGGCGTTGCCTGTGCGTTTGACCGCCGCCACCACACGAAGGGGGAGGTCCGGGGTGGCCGGGAACTGTGTCCTCGGGTCCCTGTTCCACCAATGACCATGAGCGAGTCGATCGCGCGCTCCCTGAGGGTACCGTGGGGGATGCCTCCCCTTCCCTTTCGGCCTGGTCCCCACGGCCGTCCGGTCCTGCATCCGTGATGTCCACTGCTGGTGGCGGGAGCGGGTCCGCCCAGTCCGGGTGGTTCAGGTCCTCCCTGCGTTCCCTGCCTGGCCCGAGGTTCAGGTTGGGGACCTTCTGCGCTACCTGGCCCCAAATCTCCACCACCACGTTGCGCTTCTCCCGCACATAGACGTCTGCTGTGCTCTCCGTGAGCCAGTTGCCTAGGTACATGCGGCGCTCCCGGGGGATCCCCATCTGGAAGGCGCAGTCCGGGATGAACACTCGGAATGAGTGCCACGTCAGCGGCTTCACCAAATCCGGGGTGACTCCCCGACAGAGAATAGCATCCTTGAGCCATCTCAGAGCCCTTTCCGGTGTGGAAGGCCTCGGCATCAGCCCTGCAAAGTCTTTGCTCACCGTCGGGAGCAAGTAGTCCATGTCCTGGAATGCCTCCTCGGATACCAATCGCCTGACCGAGGCCACCCAGGTAGTCCACCAGGGGATCCCCGTGAAGCTGTACTTCGGAGCAATCAAGGGGACCGGGTTGCGATTGATTCGTGCTGCTGAGACCGTCTTGGTCTGCCAGGCCTTCAGCTCCACAGTGTTGCTGGTGTGGATAAGGTCCTTGGGGTGAACATGCTGGAGGTCATTGAAGCGAGCGCTGCACCCAACCTGGAACCGGGCGAAACCCAGGATGAAAGCGTCCAGCACCTCGTGTCTGTTCCTTCCCGGGGCCTCCTGCGTACCGGGGCCGGTGGCACCCAGGCGATCGTAGCCGGCCCCCTCCTCCAGAGCCCATATGACCTCTTTGCTGGGGACCACCGCCTTACGCTGTGGCCTGGTGACCGTGTCCGTGAGCGCCTCTTCCAATGAGCTCTTCTTGGACTTGAGGCGATGGAGCTCGTCTATCTTCAGCAATCCGAAGGTCTTGGAGAACCACTTGAGGGTGTTCCACACCTGCCGTAACTTGCACGGGGTGACCTCCTCATCGGCGAGCTGGTTGAGGAGAGAGCGGACATGTCGTTCCTGCCATGGAATCACGGTGAAGCCTCTCTTGCGGAGACTCTCGTAGACCAGGCAATGTTGCCTGAGCGTCCGGAACCTACCTGCAACTCCGAAATGTGACTAAAAACCACTCTTTTCGAAAAAAGTCATTCTTTTGCCCGGTGGTGTCAAAATAACAATGGTGGTGTTGTTTTTCCCGTGCGCCCCACGCAAGGCCGTGCCGGCGTAGATTTGTGGGGGCCAGAGCCCCGCCGGCATTATGACCAACAAAGCGCCCAGCCCCGTCGTGACCAACAAAGCGCTTGCCGCAAGATACAAAAATGAGGGAGGCAGGGCGCCCTTCGACTAGATGAGTGAAACGGATTGTTAAACGCAACAGACAAATAAGGAAGAACATTAATAAAGAACAACGCGCAAAGAGCCGGATCAGTGAGCAAGAATGACAGGGCGACAAGTAACCATCGGGCAAGGCAACATTACCGACGTGGATTGACATGTCCAGAGACAGCGCCCAGAGTAAAAGGGGATCGCGAAACGCAAGCGAGCCAGGAGAACATGCGCGACAAGCGCGTTTGCGTCGAACTCTAGTCGCGAAACAGCAGAGTGGAAGTTCAAGCCCCGCAGCAGCAGCCAGGAGTAGGAGCAAAGACAGCAAGGACGTACTACAAGATGGAATGACCAAAAGACATGGCGCAGATGACCAGCAAGTGCAGGACAAGGGCGCAACCGGAAGCCAGGCGAAGCTGACTATCGAGACCAAGCAGGGAGGACCAAGCAGGGAGGGCTTCAGGCAACTCAGGAAAAGAAAAGGAGCAACTGGCGCACGCTCGAAGTCAAGCGGAGGGTAACAGTTATGACAAGGCAATGGCTGAACTCTCGCGCTTGCCGGCTTGAGGCCTTTCATGACCTGCGTGCGCTCAGTGCGACTCTGCAAAACACTGGCTTAGCGCAGCGTGCCGCGCTGCGCTGCTTTGCCCTGTCCCCATCATGGCTTTGCCCGCTTGCGTCACGCGAGCCAGCCCGATGCGTTGTCAAGTTGCCCCAAGAACAGGTCGCTTGATGGTTCTAGTTATTGGTTGCTTGACTGATGACTGCTTCCTGCCGACTTCGTCAGAGCAACGTTGTCAACTGATTGCTCATGTTTAACACGACTGCGAAGGAGACTGCCGGCATGTGAAGCCTCTCCTCGTGCTGATTTGCAGGGCATGCGGAGCCTCACTAGTTTGCTTTTCTGCAGACTTTTGTTGCAGTGGCGCTGCAGCTTCCAAAAGATTCCCCCTTTTTCTTTCTCTCCGCTCGTTCCACTCCCCCCCTTGCAAGCTAGGAAGTTTGAACCGTCGCGGTTGGCGGCGTGTGCCAAGACTAATTTTGAGCTCGGGGCCTTGGCATGGCACCAGGCAACTCCAGCTACCGAAGTCCAGGGCTTGCTTTGCCTGATGGCGTGCGTCTACAACTCTCTCGCGGCCTTCCAAAGGTCGGTGGCGTTCGGCTCACGTCAAGCTTGCCTGAATAGGTGGCCCCAGCGACTTTTTTCAATTCAGATTGCCCAGCGTCCATCACACGCTGGCGTACGCTCCTGCGCTGCCTCTTCTGACCTTCCTTCTGCTTGTCTGAGCTCACGCAACTGTGAAATTCTTGCGCCGCGGCCTGGTTCAAGTTTAAACGTTCGCATCTTTCTGTTGACAAGCGCCTTTTGTCTCACGTGCGCGCGCAGCGTCGGATTTCCAAACTCGCCGCCGTCTTCGTCGCCAATGTGGGAGCCCCTGAATTGGATGAGCTGCTGCGTGCAGGAAAACACAGCTTTTCTGTGTCTTTTTGAGACTGCTTTGGCCAGACCAAGCCAATCCTGGCCAGGTATGGCCATGCTTGGCCGTACTTGCGCGTGCTTTCCCGCGCTTGGGGCGTGTTTGCCCGTGCATGGCGCGTTTTTCCCCGTGCTGGGTATGGCCGTGCAAACCCGTACGCGTGCAGAACCCGTGCGACACGCGTGCAAAATCCGTGAAAACCCGTGCTAGCCCGTGCACGAACACCCGTGTTTTTACGTAAAAAACGCGTGCTGGCCCGTGCCTGGTTTCGCTGCCCTTTTGGGCATTTTTCCGCGCGCCGAGAGCTCAGCAGTCGCTATTTGGGGGCACTGCGGGGAAAGAAGGGCCTCCAAACACACGGCCCGAGCCAAGCGTGAGCAGACGCGAGTCCGCCCGCTTCGCACGCAAAGCTTGTCGCTCTTCTTGTGACTTGCGGGCCTTGTCGTTCTTCTTTTGCCAGTACTTGCCACGCTGCACGCGTGCAATCACGTTCACAACGGCGCGCGTTCTCAATTTCTCTATTCCTTGAACCTTGTTGTTGCTGTCTGCGGTTTTCTTGCAACTACGAAGCCTTGCATTTCCGCGCCTGCTGTTGGCCCTTTGTTATTGCCTTGGCCGCGCCCTTGCTTTTTCCGCTCATTCCTGTGTTTGTTCTCGCCTTGCTGCCTTGGCAGTGAGGCCCTGTTGGGGGCCTCTTGGCCGGCGCCCTGTTGCCTTGCCTGGCCTTGCGCTTTCCTTGGCGCTGTTGCTCTGTGTTTTCTGTATGAACAGGCTGTGGGCGCGGTTCTGCTGGCTGCTCCTCGCTGTTGCCCTGACGTTTGCCTTTCTTCCCCTCAGCCTTCTTGGCAACTGCCGCAGAACTTGCTTCCTTGGATTCCACTTTTTTTTGGCGAGCATCTGTTTGCAGAGTTCTGCTGGATTGCTTCCCATGAGAGTTCTTACTTGCCCTCAAGCTTACGTAGGGTGGCGCACTGTGCTCTCACCCCTTTGTTATTTCGTAATTCGTGGCGCTCGCTTTCATTCCAAGCCTTTACGGGGGTCTCCAATTCCAGCCCAGCTGCCCCAGCTGTTCCCATTCCTGTCTTCTCCGATCTTTTGCCGTCGCCCCTTGCCTAGGTTTGTTTTTCGTGGGCTGTTGCGCCGCGTTGCAAGCGGCAGTGGCAGGACTGGCAACAGGGAAATCTAGGCTAAGGTTCCGGGAATGGACGTTCTGTCAATGTCACGATATGATATGCAAACCAACACGGCGCCTGCGACAACAAAGAGAAGCTGGCTTCCTTAAAGTCGTTGCGTCCCTGAAATTGCGGCTAGCGTTGGCGAGCCCTAGTTTGCCGGCCATGAGACGCAAGACGAAGTCAACCTTGCGAGAAAATTGCGGATAAGGCCCAAGTGAAGCTTTATGTCCCGACATTGTCGTACAGCTGCCTTTGCTCCAGCCTCCTGTGTCTGCAATCTGCAAGCCGCAAAGGAGACGGATAAGGTCTCCAACTTTCTGAAGTAGGCGACTATTACAACAATTGTTTCACCCAAACGCTTCACGAGCGCTCGGGCACTCGTCTTAGAGATTCGTGGTCGCAGGGTCTGTTCTGCCCATTCTTCTTATCCCGCTAACTGCTATTCTTTCTGACGCCTGTGAAATCACTGGAAGCCTTGCTTGTCACGACAAGCTAATCTGCTGGCTCCGCTCGATCCACAGCCTATAAAGGCCCGAGGCCTTCGCGTTTCAGAGGCACAGGAAAAGGCTTCATGCTTGCAAGGCGTGGAGAAGCGGGCCGGGGCCTTTTTTTCGGGCAAGCCTTACCTGCGCACAAACTTGCGCTAGCCGTGCCAACCCGTGCTAGCCCGTGCGACCCGTGCTGGTGTGATTATTCCCGTGCTGGAGTGGTTCTTCCCGTGTTGGTGTTGTTTTTTCCCGAAAGAGTGCTCTTTTGGCTTTGGTGTTGTTATTGTCACTCTTGCAGGGCTGCAGGTACTGTCCCCCAAGAGGTCCAATGCCTCCTTGCGGAAGTCCTCCCCCAGGATGTCCTGCATATATGCGATGTGCTCCGCAAAAGGGGCGAAGTGGGCAAGGAGCCGTTCCGCCCATTTTCCGCGCATATGGAGTTCCAGCGCTCGCTGGGTCGTGGGCTCCATTTCCCTGATTTTCCCCGGCCGCCAGTGCCTCCACTTCAGAAGCTCCGGTTGTTGGAGTGGAGGTGGGTCATCTCGTGAGAACCACCTCAGTTGGTCCTGTCGGTCCCATTCATTCTCCAGCGGGGAAAAGTTCTTGCTCGGCTTGCCATCCGCAGTCGCCATGAGGAGGAACCATAGGCTATCCCATAGGTCGGCCAGGTCCGTCGCGGACAGAGGCTGGGGAAGCCTGCCCGCCGCCGACGCCACCAGGCCGTTGAAGTAGTCCGTCGGAACCACTTGGTCGTCTTGCTCCACCGGAATGCCCGAGAGTTCCAGGAGCTGGGCAAAACGGGCTACCGGCTCCCCGCCCAGCTTTCTCCCCTCCTCCTCTGTGCCATGGCGCAGGCACATCAGGACCAACAGCTCCCCGTCCGTCTGTCTCGGGGAGAAGGACTCATCCGCCAAAGTGTCCCATAGGACCCTTGGAATGCGGTCCCAAAAACGTGTGTAAGGCGGGCGCAAAAGAAACTTGGTAGAAACCCTAGCCATGATGAAAAGGGGGGTTCGAGCCTCCTATCGAACGGCCGGGACTCAACCGCGGCACAATGCATGCATGCTCCAAACGTGCAGAATGCCAAGTGATGGAGCAGGCAGGCCACACGCAACCCGACAGGACCAAAAGTCCCCCCCCCGAAATCCCCAAAAGCACGAAGGGGGGGAAACCAACCAGGCGGGGGATCCCCCAAAACCCCAAAGGGGACCTCAGGGAAACCAAGAGTCAGCCGCAGCCACTTTTTCCGAGTCGTGGCTGATATGGCCCGTCCTTGGGGCAGCCACTGCATGTGGCCTCCAGATCGAGGCAATCCGGCTGTCGTGGCGTGTTGAACAGGGGGGAAACAATGGTAAAAGAAGACCCCAAAAGGAGACACCCTTACTCCTCCTCCCCCCCGAGACGGGGCCAAAGGCACCCAAGTCCCGGCGGGAAGAGATCACACGACTCCACATCCAAAAGGGCTGTGAGACACGACCTAGCGGCTCTCACCCTTCAAGATCGCCTCCTTTGCCACCGCATGGATGGCCGCCAGCCCCGACTTCTCCGGGTTGCTCAAAATGACCATCCATCCCCAGGCCATTCGAGGAGCTGAAGTGCATGCGGGGGGTGCTCGTGTTGCCCAGGACCAGCCGCTCGTCCCTGGGAGGCTCCGTCGGCTCCACCCTCTTGTAGAACTCCATCCTGTCGCGGATCCACTGGTTGTAGAGCTGCTCCGGGGGCTCGTCCATCCAGCTGCAAGCAAGTGGCCTTGTCTTTGTGCCACCCCGTGATCTGGAGAAGCCTGGTCCCCGCGCGGCTCGCCCTCCAGAAGCCCTTGCAAAATCTGCACATGTAGCCCCCGGTGGTCTTGAACTTCTCCTTGCCCACCACTTCCCAGGCGCTGATGCTGGGCAAGACCAAGCCACACTCCACGGAGGCCCAGAACACGTGCTTTGTCTCCTTGGGGAAGTGCTTGTTGATGTACTTCCGGCCCGCGACCGCTGTGACCGTGGCCGTGGTGATGGGAGGGTACCGCCTGGTGCCCTGGTCTGGTGTGCGGAGCGTGGTGTCTGCCCCCCCCAGAACCTTGGCCTTGGGGTCCGCCTCCTTGGCCGCTCCTCCCGGGGCCAGAGGCACCCAAGGGGGGGGAGCAACCCAGCTGCCTCATGAGGTCCTGGGAGTAACCCAACCTGTCGTACAAGGCCCCCGCCGCCTCCTGTGGGACCGGCTCCACCCAGTCGTGGACCACGTTGCAGCGCCAGTTGACTTTCACCTCCACCATCGAAGACTTGCTTAGGCCCGCCACCAACTTGGTGTAGACCGAGTCAAAAGCCTTCAGCGATGACAGCGGAAGGGTGATCCGCTCGTCGCAGACCGCCCTGGAACGAAGCGCCTCCTTGCTGTCGTGGACGGGGGCCACTGGGATCTCCATCACCGGCAACGGGCAGTTGACGATGAAATTCTTGGCCGCCAGAAACGTCCCCATCTCCTTGAAGATGTAGCTCCATTCCGCCTTGCTGCGCGGCTTGGGGATGCCCAGGCTCTCCAGGAAGGGCACCGCCTCCTTCCTCATCTGGAGGATGTTGCCCATCCACTTGTCCGAGGTCGAGCCCTCCGCATTGCGGCCCCGGCGTTGCGTCTTCACGATCAACGGGAACGTGGTCCAAGCCGAGTAGATGTACTTGAAAGTGAACCTGTGGGCGTACACCCCCGTCAGGCTCGGCAGGTCCCACGTTCTCGTCTGCCTGGTCCAGAACACCCCATCACCTTTCGCCCAGAAGATCCCCACCACCTGTTCCGGCGCCTGGCGCTCGCCCCGGTTCACCTGCGCTCGGATCTCCAAGGCCGTGTAGATGACTGGGTCGATGTGGTCCCGCTCGCACGTGAGTGGGTGAGTCATGCGCTCCAGGGCCATGAGCTCCTCCGGCGTGAGCTTGAACTGCTGGTCCGCGCCCTTGGGGATTTCGCCGCTGGTGTGCTTCTTCCAGATCCCCCCAAACATCCGGAGCTCTCCCTGGTGCCTCTTCATCGCCCAGAGGAGCAGGGACAGCTTGCCCTCCTCCGAGTCCAGGTCCGGCTGTGACGTTGGCTGGTCCCCCCCGGGGCCGGTGCCACCAGATCGGGCAGCAGTGCCTCCTGGTGACATGGATTCTGTGACTCTCTGAGCCTCCTGATGTAGGGGACATACTTCTCCTTCATTTCTCCTATGTGGGGGATGTCCTCGGGGTCGTCCAGCTCCAAGGGGCAGAATAGCCCCCTCTCCAGGGCCTGCCTGAGATCATCCGGCCGACACTTCCAAGGGCTTGAGAGTGTGGTTGAGCATCCATGCCTGGTTGGTGTCCTGAGTGCGCTTGTTCGCCGCCTGAGCCTCCTCAATGGAGCCCATCGCCTCCGCCAGTGCCTGGCTGGCGTCCACGCCCTTCCCCTCCAGGTACTGGTCGCGCAGCTTGGCCTTGAATCGCTCCAGGTTGACCTTCCTGAGGGCACGGGCTCCCTCATTAGCCACCTCCTCTGACGGCAGGGTCTGCAGCGGCGCCAGGATAGCCATCTCGTTGTCCAGCATCTCCTCCGTGACCAACTCCTTGTGCCTCCGCCTGGCCGAGGACTCCTCCGGGGTCGGTTCCCGATGCTTTGTCAAGGCCTTATGCAGCTCCTCCTTCTTCCGGATCGCCTGATCCACCTGGGGGTGGTAGAGCTGGAAGCTCTGCGCCTCCGCCTCCTTCAGGGACCGCTGCACTTTGACCTTGATCTCCTGGCGTTCCCGGACCTTCAACGCCTCGTCGTCCGCCTCCATGGACAGGATCTCCTGCCGGATGTCCACCCGCCTGTTGAGCGGGACCACGTCTGCCACGGTGATCTCCTCTGCCGTGTCCGTTTTAGGAGGAGCTCGCCCCAGGACCGTGCCGTCCACCAGGTTGCGGTCTGCCTGTGCCCGGGTACCACCGGGGCCAGCGGCACCCAGGCTTCCCCCTTCCCGCTGCTGGATCCAGGTCGGCTTGCCCTCCACGATGAGCAGGTTGTAGATGATGCCGTCCGCCTCATAGGTGGCCGAGGGAGCCTGGAAGGGGACAAATTCCTTGCCTGGGCAGACCCAGCATTGCTTGGCTGCCTCTGGCCACCCCGTGCCACATGCCTTGCACATGAACTTGTAGTCGGACTGGCATCGAGCCTGTGCATTCGCTGGGTGCCAATGCAGGCCTTGTTCCGCTGGAACTGCGAGGCCAGACCTCCTCCTGCCGGATCTGGATCTTCATCGGGACATAGGCCTCCAAAATACGAATCACCAGGTCCTCCATGAGATTCTTCCCGACAAACTTGTGGAACAGGGAGACCGCCTCCTCCACCGTGACGTCCCTCAACAACGTGGCCGCCGATGCCGGAAGGACCGGGAAGAGGTCTGGGAGGCCCACCAGCTTGAAGTAACCGGGTCGGCCCTCCACCGGCACCAAGGAGACCGGTTTGTTCACATGAGCCGTGGTCTTCTGGGAAGCCGCCACGAAACCCCTCAGCCTCTTCGTGGGTGGTGTTTGTGCCTCCTCCGGTGGAGTGGCCCGCTCCGTGACGTCCGCATCTTCCATGTCCTTGTCCTCCTCCTCGGCGGGGCCAGGGGCACCCAAGCCGGAAGTCGGTGTGGCAAACGCCACACGGAGACGCTCCAGTGCACTGGAGAGGTCCTTCATCACGTCAGTAGCCGAGGCCGACGGGGGGGCCTCGGGCTCGTCCAAAACCAGGCCTGCCGCCACTGCCGCCTCGCGTGTGCGAATTTCCTGGGCCTCCTGGCTGGCCATACCTCCTCCACGGTGAGCGTCTGGTCCTCAATCAGCTCAAAGGATGTGGCCGAGGTTGCCGAGGAAGCCATTGCTGGTTCGGGGTTAGTTCGAAAGTGTTCAAACTCAAATTTTTCACACAAATTGGGTTCAGAGAACCCAGGGCAAAGCTTGAGCCAAAATGGCAGGGGCCATTATGGTCAAGCATTTCAAACACAGTTCATGTTTCCACATGCGTTTCAACATTAACAAAGTAATGTTGGGGGTAATGTAAAATATTAATGTCGCTGTTTTCAGTATTCCCTTCTTCAGTGGACAAGACACATGTTTGAGTAAGGTAGAACAACACGCATGCAACAATAACTGTGAAACTAGGTAGACAAGGCAAAGTTGGTCATTCTCAACCTAGCATCGCTCGTGCTACCCCTGGTTTGCTGTTTGCTTCCCACACACCTGTCACAGCGACTCCCTATCTCCAATAGACAAATACAATGACATGTGAACGTTTGGTCTGTATTTGTCAAACAACTTACTCAAACACAACTATCATACGAAAGGACATCACGGTTTATTCGACTTCAACAGACTTCAAGCAAACTGAGTAGAACAGTGCCTCCCTCAACAAACGGATTATTTTTTCAACAAAACAACATGCCACCCCCCAACATTCCCCTCCCCCCCCACCCCCACCCCCCAACGTTTCTCCCCATACTTGGGTGCGCACGTTGGGCTGCAAGCCACGGTCGCGCGCTTGCAGCAGCAAGCCTAAGGCCTCCGGCGATTCGACAATGCTTGAACAGCTTCGGCATTCTGTTGGCCGTCATTTTCTGCTTTTGTTTCTCGTTGTTTGTTGTTTTCTTGTTTTGTTCTTTTCGACTGGACATTCTCAGACCTATTGAAAACTAAATGACCCTAGATGCCTTCCAACATATGGGGCCTAGGACGCTACACACATGATTGGCATTTGGTGCAAGCGATCCGAACCTGTTGATGGGAGCCCGTTTAGGGTCCCCGACAAGTGTTAGCCATAGCACATATCGGGATTTGTATAGGGTCGACATGGTTTCCACTGGCTACTTATGATCCAATGGGTGTGGCATGCCAAGAGGACTCTCATGTTCCATATCATGTTCCAATAAGTCGAGCAAGACCGACCTTGCCCCCGATGAACCAGGTCCTCGTTGATTCACAGGGAGGGTCCCTTCATCCACCGCGGCCAACATTCCAATCAACCAACAGAGTTTCATAACGGGATTCAAAAAGGAAACAGCAATCGTACTAAGGAGTCCCTATCGAAGCACCCTTTGATCATGGCAAGGTAATATGGGTGTGTCTCATAATAGGATCTCTCTGCAAGTCGGCAACCTTCCCCTACCCACAAATTATTGTGAAACACAAGCAAAGTCTGAGTACGCACTGGTTCCCCACAATTTTTAGCAATTGGAATCGTTGGGCTGGAAGACCCCCACACTGCTTATGCTGCGAGTGTTTTAGGCCGCCTCGTTGAAGGACAAACAAAGTGTTCAGCTCTTAGTCTTCTCTCCGCACATTATTTCCTTTGTACCAGCTGGCCAAACAAATGGTATGGTTGGAAGGAGCCGTTCAATTCGTTCCTGAGGGCCTAGTGCGCCCCAATGGACTTTGGCTACTCCATGCATCCATTTGCTTAAGTCCCCTGGAAAAAAATGAAAAACATACGTCCAGTAGTGAAATCGATTCCCTTTAGAATCTGGAGAAAATAAACAATATTCTTAAGCAAATGGAAGCATGGCCAAGCGCCAACTTGGGGGTTCACCATCGGCCAATTGGGGGAGCTTCCAGCTGTTACTCTGAGGGAGTGTACCGAACTTGTTCGTAAGCAGCGAACATGGGCCTCGATTCTCCTTTAAAGGGGTCCATTCAAGTGACGTCCACAAACTTAGCCTCTGGCTGTTTAAAGGGACCCCTCCCCCCCGAAAAGAACAAGACGAAGATTGAACAATTCTCATGCTAAAGACCCAAATTTGGGACTCCTGAAAGAAAAGAAGAAGAATGCTTATTTTGAGAACTCCTCGGAATGTTCATTTCAAATTGACGCAGCCTGGCACGCCCAAGGGGCCCTTTCCGTACATGAAACCTCTCAGCTGTGCTCAACGAGCTCGCCTGCTGCCAGTTCTGCTGCTGGCAGCAGGAGCCTCGCTGGCTTGAAAAACACCCTCACAACAGCTGACTGGGCTGCCCGTTTTTGGACCCCCCGCCAAAAGTTTAACTTTTAGTGGTTGAAATGGAAACAACCACAAACACTAAAAGGCTAAAAAGCTAAGGAACTGGATGGCTGGGAGCCAAGAACAGATCCAAGAAATCTCCAGGACATAATTCAGGAAATACCTACGAAACAGCCACGGGTCTGGGCTAACTTCCCGGAGAATTTCCTGGCTTGATGGTTGCTTCGAGGATTTTTTGTTGGTGCCCTTGGAGTGGGTCCACAGTGACGTCCTCAAACTGCCATTTCCAAATGGCGGTTTAAAGAAAACAGGAAATCAGTTTGAGGATGGCTTTTCGCGTGTAAGGGACAGGGTACTTGGACCCACGGAGAACCAGCATCCGAAAAAGGGACCAACGAAAAAATACCATCATACACTTAGGGAGAACTAATTCAATCTCCGACACATTACAGAAACACACTAAAGCAGTACCCAAAGACAAACCACAATATCACACTAATCCCAATCGCACTTCCCCATGTGACAAACAGGGGCGAAACACTGCTGAGTGAAACCTGTGATACCAGGGTCCCTTGGGTCAAGATTACCCGCGCTGACCCAATGGAGAAATGACTGAGCTAAAAACTTTGTGTGAGAACGTCGCAAGCTCCCGTGTCAACACCAAAGGCATAGAGTAATTATCTGGAACAGACCTCTTCTTTATCCCGGAAGTTTCTGGGAGAAGTCTCAGGCACTCCCAGCACCCAAAAACACGTGGAATTCTAGGAGTACCTTCCCCATTCTTTCCAGGAATCCTTCTTTCCATAAAAACATCCGAAACCCTGGGGAAACAGCGATCGGTTCTTGAAAAGAACGATGGTTGACAAGAATGGAAAAGAAAATCCACCCCTCAAAATGCTGGAAACCACCAATCAGTTAGACCTGACCTTGCCGATCTTTTATGAAAACATCCTAGGAAGGCGTCCCCCGGTGTTTTTTGCTTCGGGAACCCCTCCGCAAGTCCCCTGCGCCCCGCGATCAAAGCTTCCGGGCAGAAAGATCGACCGCGGCGAAAGCGAAAGCGCGCCCAAGATCCAATCTCTCGTGGACCGCGAAGCCACAGGTTGCAACCAAAGGGCCCAGCAACAAAACGGTGCATGACTAAAAAGGCCCGGCAAAAAGGTGTAGGACTAAAAAATGTATTCAATCATAAGTTGAAGATGTTGAATCCTAAGGTCGGACATTTTCAAGGCTTAAATTAGCTGCTGGCGCCATGACGAAACACAGTGTGGAACACTTGGCATGCATCAGCCAAAGTCCGTGCCGCGGGAAGTCCGATGAAAAAAAAACACAGCCCCACGCGGGATGAAAGCTGCCCTCGGATGACTCTCAGCTTGAGCAGCCAGCTGTCGAAGTTGAAGAGAATGTTCCGTAACGCATGCATTTAACATCATCCTTTTCCAACGCCTGGCTGCTGTAGCTTTGATGCGAATCCCCTTTTGAAAGATGTTCCTGCCCCCCAAAGTAAGCCGGACTTCAACCAAACCAAGCAAACTTTGTGAAGGTTTTGACAAGGCACGAACAACAGTTCAACATGCCCCAGGTAGGCTGTTTTGAGAAAGCCGGTTTGCAACGTCACCCACCCTCAGCATGGTACCCGACAAAGGGCCCTGCAAGGAAGGGTACTAAGATGCGAAAGGGACACCTTCAAAGACCTAAAATGGGGTTGAGGTAAACCGCCTTACAACCAAGCCAGGGCAGCCAGGGTAGAAATTTGGGGGTGCCCCTTTTTTAGAGACCCCCCTGGTGGCTTTCCTCTTGGTTTCCCTTTAAAACCACCAACGAAGGGTAAAAACAAACCCATTTAAGGTTCTCAGTTTCAGCAAAGACTTCACCCCGCTAAGGGTCCCGCTAATGGCAATGCCGAAGCTCTGCATGTCCTCAGATCAGCCAGACGTCCAGTGGCCAAAAAAAACAACAGGCGCCACTGAAGGCCTGAGAAAGACCAACATGAGCCCAACCGGTAGGACAATGGGTCCGTTGCTTCCTTCGCTAACCAAGGTCCTCCGGTAGAGAGCTCAGAATCACGGTCCCAACTTTTCTGCGGGTATCTATTGTGGGGCAACCCCAACCAACAACAGTGGGTGAGAGAAAAGGGCACCAATTGCTGGGGGACCCAGCTAACCGTTCATTTCGCTGGAGAACCCACCAAACCTTCAAAATATGTTTTCTGGGTACTGCGGAACACCTGCGCAGAGGTACCAACTGATAGAACCTGCTGTATTGCAAGCAGTTTGCCGCAAGAACCAAAACACCATACACACATAGATATGTACATATATATATATATATATATTGCAGGTGGAGAACAGCGAGAAAAAAAGAGAGAAAGGGAAGACCAGGGAAAATCACAACACAATAAAATTAATAAAACATATAATATAATATATTATTCCGCGTCCCGTGTTCCCCTCCCTCTCTAAAACACATTCCCGCACCGCACACACACACACACACGCATATACTGGGGAAGCTCAAGCTCGTAACTGGTCGCATTGCGAAGACGTTCAAATCATTAAAAGTTCCAATTCGCAAACTCAACGTACACCGCGTGTGCCAAGTGTGCCAAACATGGCGCGGATTTGGCAGGACCCAGCATCCCCCGACTTAGAGTTGTTTTGTTTTGAGGTTTTTGGCTTAGCCTCCCACCCCCCACCATCCCGAAACCACTACGCGGCCTGCACCCCGGCACTCCCGCAACCCGAGCAATCCAACCCTGAACCAACTTCAAACCAACCCTGAATCAATGAATACTTGAGAAGGAACCCAGAACCAACCCAAAAACCACGCCAAACCACCAAACCAACCCCAAACCCATCTGAAAGAAGAGAGAGCGAGAGAGACAGAGAGCAAGACAGAAAGAAAGGCGAGAGAGAGAGAGAGAGAGGGAGCGAAGAGAGAAGATAGAGCAAAAAGGAGCTTTGTGCTCCCCTACTGCGGATATCCAGAAAATGTCGCGACAATGCACACAACGCCTTTTCAACTTGAAAGTGGTGTTTTGCTTGTTGGTTCCTACTTTCTTCCTTTTTTTTCTCGGGGGGGGGGGGAATCAGGCAGGCAACAAGCAACCAAGGAAGTAAGCAAGCAAGCAAACAAGCGAACAGACACAAAGGAACAACAAACAAAGAAGCAGCTAAGGAAGAGGCACTCAGACAGACGAACAGGCAGACAGACAGAGAGGCCGGCAGACGAACAAACAAAGTCACAACCAAACAGCAAAACAAACAAACAACATCAAATGAATAATGAGAAAGATACAAAGCAACGACAAATAGCGAGTCCTACAAAGACACAAACAAACCAACAAATACAGGCACATACACACACAAACGAACAAACAAGACAAATGTAAATGAACGAGCACAGGCACGGACGAACAAAAATACAAGCACGGAACAAACAACCAACAAGCCAACAAACAAGAACACAAACAAACAAACAAACAAACAAACAAACAAACAAAACAAACAAACAAACAAACAAACAAACAAACAAGCAAGCAAGCAAGCAAGCAAACACACAAACTTTCAAGCAAACAAGAGAACAACAAACTGCATGCAAAAAACAGAAAGCACGCAAGCACGCAAACAAGCAAGCAAACAAGCAAGCAATCATAACCAACCAGCCAATCAAATCCACGGCAAGACAGGAATCCAACAAACAAAAGTGGCTTGCAATCGGTTTAGGCTAAAGCAAAGAGTCAAACCTGATGTGAACTTAGGAGCAATACAGCCGCAAATTCTCAAGAACCCGCGGGTGGCTTCCCTTGCGAAGGGACTCTTCTGATTAGCACTCCGGCTGAGACATCTGAAAACATCACATTGGTCATGGTGAATCTTAATTGCACCCCCAGCTGACGTTGGATTTTGGTGAGCAACCCTGAATTTCCAATGGGAATTTGGTGTCTCTGTGTGTGTGTGCCCGACTCACCTGCTTTGCACAAATCAGGGGAAACGGTGGTCTTTCTGAGCAAACTACTTCCTGGACCTTCAAACTACCCATGAAGAAGAGAATTCACCCCACACTTCTGGGACTGTAACCCATTTTACGGGAGTTGTGGAGGCTCAAGTTTATAAACAACTCACAAGTTGGGCATGGCAAATCCTTAAGCACCTCCCTGAGCTGGCCTTCTGGCAGTCGCCTTTGGAGGGAAGTTCCAAGGCCCCCCCGGCCTTGGAAAAAAAAAACGAAAGAATGAAGGGGCCGGCATGGGGCTTGTTGTGAAAACCCCACTACCAAACAAAAAGCACCAGGAAGCCAACACAGAAAGACTTATATTTGCTTTTAAGAAGCTGGCCAAACCTTTTACTCAATATTTTCCCCGACAGATTCGGCAAAATCATGAAAAAAGGTACCCTTAGGCCCTTTGTTGACTTTAAAGCAACGCACTCCTTTTACCAACGGAACACGCCCAGGTGGGGTTCACGTGCCCCTTGCTCTCCGAATAGCCGGCTCGATACCTTGCTGCATCTCCTTGAAGAGCGACAGAACCCTGCGACGCATTTCGACGTGACTTACTTGCGCCGAGGATCCCCCCAGCTGCCGGAGGTTCGGAAGGTTTCTTAAGTTCGAAGGGGCCGCCTGCGGTTGGCCCATTGCAGTGCCCCCCCTGTTTTTGGATGGTAGAAGATTCTCTGAAGGAAACCCAGGAGAGCCCAGAGGAAACCCAAAGGTAGATCTTCTGAAGGAAACCCAATGGACACCGAACCAAGTGTCTGTTTGATCATCGTTCGGCTTGCAACCCTGCCCTGGTTGGTCACAAAACGGAAGGGATGCTAACAGCAGGGATCCTTACAATATACACCTGAACATTGCCTTGTAAATGGTGATAATTATCCCTTTATTTTAGTGGAAAAAGCAATGTTTCAAATGGGCAACATGTATCTTTTAAGGAGCCCTGAACAACTTGAAGTGAAACGGCTCCCGGGCATTGACACGCTTCTCCCACAAGCCGGCAACCGCAATCATGTGGTCGCTTACGTCAATTTCCGGCTTGACACTCTGGGCTGCTCAAAATGGAGTGTTGGCCAATCCGTTTCTCCATAGTCCCTCGGGCAAGGATTGAGGATTACTTCACTTGCCCAAAGGACCTGGAAGTAAAAGGTTAGCTTCTTGGGACCTTTGCCAAAACGGGAAAACTCAAAGGTTCAAAGGTCGGCTTTGGGCATTTGAGTTGCCTTTGAACAGCCCAAACAAAACCGTTGTTTTTGAAAAAATGCCGCCCCTTGGGACAGTGGTCTGCAAACTTCATTTTCAGGGCGCAACTAAGGGGTTCAAGGTTGATCCGCGGGTACTGGGTGTTCTTGTTTCCCCCGCTGATCCCGGTGTTACCTTATGTCAACTGCTTTGGGCAACCTTCAAACAAGTGTTTGACTTTAAAGGGGCAGGACCCCGTGTCCCGCGTCATGGGCCCCGGATCGTACACATGGGGATCGCTTCGTGACCCAACTTCAAAGGCCCGCAACGCCTTGTTGCATGGCCCACCCGGAATTGCTGGCCAAAGTGTCAAAGAGAGCATGGCGCGCCCTGAACTCAGCAAGGCTCATGACCTTTGCAAGTAGCCATCATCCACAAAGTCGCGTGGCACGCCAGGAGAATCCAAGAGCGACCATGCTGTCACGAGCACATTCGCCGGCCAGGACCGAGAGTGAGCATCCCTGGGCCAGGCCGATGCTGGATTGCCCTCAGATCCCCCGCTAAAAGTTTAACTTTTAGTGGTTTAAATAGAAACTACCACTAAACACTAAAAGGCTCAAAAGCTAGGGAACCGGATGGCTGGAAGCCACCAAGAATTGAATTGGCAAGGCCAGGTGAATCGCACCCTGCCAAGACACGAAGCTGAGCTCGTTTTGCCCTCAGCTCGCCAAGGCTGACCAATGACACGGAAAGGTGCTGCAAGGAACCCTCAAGCTTTACCTTCAGCCTTCCGCCAACCCCCAACGCCTCATCTCACCTGAGCTCAAAGTGGCCGTACACGACGAAGTCCAAACGCCGCCGGTCGCTAGTCGCAACTCTCGGGGCGGTCGTGTGAGCCAGCCACTGCTGCGTCACGACGCGCGACGCGCACCGCCTGCTCAAGCACGACCGCCAGCCTCGCGAGGAGACCTGCCCGCGCGCATGCAGCGTGATGGTCCCCGAAAGTGTCGACGGCCGCGCCACAGCCATGACCAGTGCTGTCGCCACACCGCCGGTACGTCAGCGGGAGCGGCAGCCGCAGCCGGCGCCGTAGTGCTAGCTGCATGCCTTCGGGGGTCAGGACTGCGCCGGGGTCGGTGGGCGTGGCGGAAAGCCCGGACTGCGCGCAGCAGAGCACTGTCTGCGGCGCGCAGGAGCGGCAAAACGTCGCGCTTTCGGTAAACAGAACGAAGGTAGAGAGCTGCGTGACGCTGCCAGCCTGGCTGCCTGCCAGCCCATCCGGGACAAGATCCTCAGCCTGCACGCACTGCGCGGCAAACTCGGGCCTGGCGGTCTTGGATAACGGAAGAGGGCACGCGGTCCAAAAGAAGTATACGTAGCTTCGAACAAAATGGATGCCAGTGCTAGCATCCGATGAAGGTCCCTTGGCACAAGGTAAATGCCCCCTTTGACCCTAGCCTACAAGAAAACCGGCCCACCCCGCTCTGTGCCTGTGGGAGTTCCAAACATTGTTTTCTTAATCGCGTAAGACGGAGGAGCTCCGCATGAATCTTTCCAGCTGGTGTCGCAGAAGTGGCCTTGCTTTGCCGAATAACACACCCCAAATTGCATAAGCCCTGGTTGATTGATGGGTCCTATTTTCAAAGGGATCCGTCATCTTTGTGCAGCCAGACATTATCTGACTCTCCAATCCCGACCGTCCTGTCAAATCTCCAACGAAATCTCCAACGCCTGTCGGAGTCTTCTTCGCAGGCTTTCATCACACTGCTGTAGAGGGCAGCATCCGCAGTG